>CALYLW010000321.1:0-135772 GCA_944989445.1 Ampullaceana balthica | reverse complement strand
GAAGAAGAAGAAGAAGAAGAAGAAGAAGAAGAAGAAGAAAGAAGAAGAAGAAGAAGAAGAAGAAGAAGAAGAAGAAGAAGACAAATAAGAAAAGATAGTATATAATGAAATAAGAAGAATAAGAAGAAGTGAAGAAGCGTATGAAGTAAGATAGAAGAAGAAGAAGAAGAAGTAGAAGAAGAAGATAGAAGAGCAACCGAAGTAGCAAGAAGTAATGAAGAAGCAGAAGAAAGAAGAAAAGAAGAACGAAGATAAGAAGAAGAAGAAGAAGAAGAATGAAGAAGAAGAAGAAGGAAGATTTCGAAGTAGAAGTAAGAAGAGAATTCAAGAAGATAAGCATAGTCTAGAAGACTTACACGAAAGAAGAAGAAGAAGATACGAAGAATAAGAAGACGAAGAAGAAGAAGAAGTAAGAAGTTAAGAAAGATCTGAGATTAAGAAGAAGAAGAAATAGAAGATAGAAGCAGAAGAAGACAACAGAAGAAGAACAAGACAGAAGACAACATAAGACGCACACAGAAGAAGAAGACAGGAAGCAAGAAGAAGCCGAAGACAAAGAATGAAGAGAAGAATGAAGACATCCCCCCTTATTTATGTTGTTTTTATTATTCCTTTTAGCTTCTACAACAAGGTTGTTGAGCTACTGAAGGATTTTTTTACCCCTCCTGCCTTTTGTTCCAAGATTTTCCCCCCACTCCACCTTTCCCACACCCCCCCCCCCATAACCCCCCCCCCCCCCCCACCCCCCCCCACCCCTCCCACCACCCACCCCCCCCCCCCCCCCCCCCCCCACCTTTTTTTTTTTTTATATTTTGTTTTTTTTTTTTTTTTTTTTTTTTTTCTCCCATTTTTGTATTTTTGAGAATTTTGTTTTTTTTTTTTTTAAGAACTTTTTTCCCCATAGGGGGGGGTGAACTCCCCCGGTGGTGGTATTCTGCCCCCTCCCCTCCCCTAATCCCCCCAACCCGGGTGGGGTGTGGGGTTTTTTTTTTATAAAGAATAAAAAACTGTAACATATAAAGGGGGGCAGGGGTTTTGTGGGGGCCCTTGGGGTGGGTTTTTAAAAAAATTATTTTTTATTTGGGGGTATGGTTTCCCCGGTTTATGAAAAGTTTACTAGGGAGGGCTGGTTTATTACCCCCGTTTCCTTATTTAAAACCAAGCCCCTACTTTTTTTTGATTTTTGGGGGGCGAATGGCCACCGGGACCCCCCCCAAAAACCGTTACCCCAACAAAGGCCCCTTTTTAATCTTTAAAAATAAGCAAATCCTGTTTGGGGGTTTCAAAAAACAAATAAAAGGATTAAAAAAAATTGTTAAAAAACTGACTGGCTTTTGGGGAAAAAGTTCCCTGGGGGTCCCCCCCACCCTTTTTTTTTGGGGTTTAAACTTATTTATTAATAAAATTAACAATGGGTAATTTGGGGGGCCCCCCCCCCACCTAAAATGGGAAAAAATTGGGTTACCCCCACTCTCTTTAAAATGACAATGACGGGGAAGGGTAAGGCCAGTTTTCACACACCCATCCCATCAACCCAGCCCTAGTAATCCCCGGGGTTCCCACGCCCCACCCCCCCCCCCCCCACCCCCCGTCCACAGGAGTTATGAGCGCGAGAGAGAATAGCCATCTGGAGAGCAACAACACATGGAGGGTGGGTGGGGAGGGGGTGGGGTGGGTAACAATCTTGTAGGGGGGTGGGGGTTGGGGCGTGAAGGGGAGGGGGGGTAAAGTAAGGGAAGAAATATAATTTGTTGTCACGCTCCCACACACGGCAGCCCTTTGAAACTGTAAAATGGTTTCAAAACAGAGAACCGAACAAAAATTGGGTTATATAGAATAGGGGGGGGGTTGTGTGGGGGGGGTGGGGGGGTATTTTTTGTGTGAAAAAAAAATTTTTATTTTTATGGGGGGAGGGTGGGGGTGGGGGGGGGGGGAAATGATGATTTATTTGAATAATATGGGGGGGGGGGTTGGGTGGGGGGGGGGGGGAAGGGGGGGTGGGGGGGGGGGGGGGGGGGGGGGGGGGTTAAAAAATAGGGGAATGGGTGGGGGGGGATTGGAGGGGGGGGTGTGGTTTGGGGTTGTTTATTGGTGTAAGGGGGGGGGGGGGTGGGGGGGGGGGGTTTAAGGGGAAATGTTGAAATAGTTGTTTTATTTTGGATAGGAGGTTTTTTACACCCAAACCAATACCGACCACCCCATAAAAAATGGGTGAGAACGTTAAATTTTCCCCCAGCCCTTCAATAAAATTTTGGAAGGGGTGGGGGGGGGTTGTTTTGGTAACAAAAAACCACAGCTACTCTTGAGCCCCCTTGGGGCCCCCCCCACCAAATATGGAAAAAACCAGGGCATATCTTTCCCCATTTTTTTTAATAAAGAACCCGGGGCGGGCAAGGTGTGGGGGGGGGGTAGGGGGGAAAAAAAAATTTGCAATTATTTTTTATTCCCTTCCCCTTTGATATATTGGGTTTATTTTAAAAATTTGGGGCGGAACAAAAATGGTGGAGGGGAAATGAAACGGACCTTTTTTTTCCCCATCTTTTTTGGGGCTGGTTTTTCAACCCCTGTTGTGCATGCCCCACCACCCACCCCTTCCAAAAACTCGCCCGAACAAAAGATTTATCCCCCCCCACCCCCCCCCCCCCCCCGTTTTTAAAAAATTTGGGTTAAGAAATTTTTAAAATTTAAGCCCCCTCTTAAGTTTTTTCAAAGTTTTTTCCCCCCAACCCCCTCACCCCTTCATCCCCCCCCACCCCCCTCCTTTTCACCCCCTTCCCCGGGGGGGTAGGGTGGGGAGTTTTTGTTTAAAATAAACAGTAAATTTTATTATTTTTCTCCCCCCCCCCCCCCTACCGCCCTTATTTCGGGCGGGGTGGGTTTAAAAAGTTTATCATTTTTACCCCCTTACCGCCTCCCCCCACCCCCCTCCCTATAATTTTCCCATCCCGCCCCCCCGAAAATGGCGGGAAAACTAACAATCCCCGCGGGAATAAAAGTGGGGACAAAACAATGGGGGCCCCCCCCAGAGTTTCTAAAAAAACGGCCCCTACGTGTTACAAAATGATGATTCAAAATATTACGTAAAACCTAATACAATTGGACCCCTCTCTCCCTAACCCCACCTTTCCCTAAAGGACCATTTTTTTTTACTTCCCCCCCGCCATTTTAATTAACCAAGTAAAAAATAGGGGTGTAAGTAAAGTAAATTTTTACATTTCCCCCCCCCCATGGCCCAATTTAATGTAAAATATTTCCAGAATCATATGTTCCACAATAAATATTAAGTAAATAAAGTAAAAATGGGTAAATCCCCACCCATTTAATTTTTTAGGGTAAAACTGGGAAAACCCCAAAAAAAATTCCCCCTAAATATAATAATACCAATTTTCCTCTTCCGCATGGCAAAAAAAACCCCTATCACCCCAAACCAACCCCCCTATGCCCCACCAGTGCCACCCCCAAGTAAACGCACAAAGCCAAAAAATTATGTTTGGGGGGGCCCAACGCCGGAAGCCCAATTGGTGAAAAACCCCCCTCGGGGGGGAAAAATGGACCCCCTTCGCCCCCCTTTCCCGGGGGTGTTTCCCAAGAACTTAAAAAACACACAGTTAACGGTTTTTTGTGGTCAAGCCACGGGGGAAAAAAAGGGGGGTAAAGGTGGGGGCAAAGGGGGGGGTGTGGTTGGGGAGGGGGGGTGGGCCCCCCCCCAACAATGGAGGGAGGGGGATCCCCCACTTGGGGGGAAGAAAGACAGCAAAACAATGTTTTTTTTTATTGTTTTTTTTACAATTTTCCCCCCCACTATTTTCCGTAAAAAGTTTTTCCCTTCCCACAAGTTGGGCGGGTTTTGGTGGGGGAATTGGGTTTTCTTTTATCCGGTTTAAGTAAATACTTGGGGGGGGGGGGTTTTTATTAAACCAATAATTAATAAAATCCCCCGCAGCCCAAACCCCCCCCCCACATGGCGGCGGGGAAAAAAAAAAAATAGAGGGGGGGGGGGACGGGGTTTTCCCCACCCCCCCCCCTTTAGTTAGGTATTTTTTTCTAAAAAAGCCCCCCCAAAGTGATTGGGGGCCCCAAAACGTATGGGGGTTTTTAAGTTAATTTTTTGTATTTTTTTTTTTTTTAAATTTTTTTAAAAAAAAAAAAATTTGTCCCCCCCCCCCCCCCAATTTGACCCCAAATGGCCCCACTAGATTCCTTTTTTTTTCCCCCCCTTTCCTTTCCCCCCACCCCCCCCTTTTCCCCCCACCTTTCCCCCTTTTTTTCTTTTTTTTTTAGGCAAAAAAACCCAAATAACAAAACAAAAAGCCAGCGCATTTCTCGCCCCCCCATGGGGGGTTTTTATTCTCCGTGTGAAAAAAAACATAGCCTTTTGGTTTCAAAGTAATAGATCAAAAATTTTCCCCCCTACTTTACCCCAAGGACCAGTTTAACCTGGTGGTTCCTCCCCACACACCCCCCCCCCTTTGGGGGGGTTTTTGTTTTTTCAAATTTGGTGGTTATTCCCGCCAAAACAAAAATACATAAACCAAGAAAAGAAAAACATAGAGGGTCAGAAATTTTATTAACCCGTTCCACTAAAATTGGGGACCCGGAAAAGTTTGGGGTTGGGGGCCCCCTTTCCACGTCCCGAGACCATTATTGTGGGGCAGGCTTTATTTCACTGGTAATGGCCCACCCCCCCCCTTTTTGGGGTAAAATACTTTTGGGGGTTTTTTTGTCATAAAGAATGTTGTTGGGACGGAAAATGTGTCCCGCCTACATAACCGTATAAACCAGAAAAAACCAGGTCAAAAAAATGCCTCCCCCCTTTTTTCCTTTCGGGTGGGGATTCAAGGGGTTCCCCCCCCCCCTCCCCCCCCCCCCCCCCCAATCAGTTCTACCCCCAGTCCCGGCCCCGGTTTTTTGGTGGGTTTTTCCCAAGTTTTTGTTTTCTCCCCCCCGGGGCCCCCCTTAAAAACTGGGATTTTTTTGTCAATCCGTGTTTTTCCCACTTCTTCCATACCCCACTTCCTCCACACCTTATTGTCCTTCTTTCCCTCCACTACCCCCCCCCCCCCCCCCTTTCTCCTCCTCCGTTCCCTTTTTCTTCCCCCCCCCCCCCCCCACCTTTTCTGCCCCCCCCCCCGCCACTTTCCCCCTCCACACCCCCTCCCCCCCTCTTACCCTATTCCGTTACCCTTTTATTTCCCCTTACCTCACTCCCGCACCCCCCTTAGCCTTTCTATTTACCTCAGCTAATCCGGTTTATTCCCCCCCTCCCCATTATCTACGGCCCCCCCCCCCCTCTCCCCACCATCCCTCACTACCCTTCTCTCTCGACCCCCTCTCATTCTCATATCCCCCCTCCCCCACTTCCGCCCCCCGTCTCCCCCCCCTTTTTTTTTGTTTTTTTCAACCCCCCCCTGTTGGGGGGCCACTATATCCACCCACTTAATGGAGAAAAGCCCCCAAAGGATCCCCCTCCCCCTGCCGGGGCCCCCGGGGGGTTATTAAATGGCTTAAAAGAACAAGCGCCGGCCGGGGGGGGGGGCCGGGTATCGTCCCCCCCCCCCCCACTTAAAATGGTAAAATTGGTTACAAAATAAAAAAAAAAAAAAGAAACAAAAAGAAAAACCCGAAAAGGACCAACCAAGAGTAAAAATGTGAACCCCCCGGTTTTTTAAGAGCCAAATAGTGATGCACCCAATACTTTGATACTTTTATAACCCTGGGTACTTTTATAAAGCAAGTCCCCCCCATTTTTTTATTTTACATTAAGGAGTGGTAACAATCCAAATAAGGTTTAATATAGTCTAAATGGAACCAAAATTATCAACTGGGGGGCCAAAAACTTTACAAAAGATTACCCCCCCGAAAAATGGAACATCACGGGGAGCCCAACCAAGTTAATTATTACCCCAGGGGTAAGCCAAATAACGGTAAAAACACAAACACGGTAAAACCGAATAAAACAGATATAGTTCCCCCCCAAGGAGAAGAAGCTAACCATGGTATTTTGGGGGGGGCCCAACAGGTTGGATTGCAACACATAACAACCAATGAAAAAACAGCTCCGGTAATAACCCCCCCCCCCCCACCCCCCCCACTCCACAACCCAAACCAAAAAGAATGTGGGTGTAATGAATGGGGGGGCACAACTGTTAAACTACAGGGGTGCCGCGCCCCCGCGGAACAATACAATAGGGCCTGGGGGAACAACTTGGCCCCCCCACCAATGGTTTGTTAAAATTTTGGGTGAAGGGCACAAAAACTTTCCCCCACCAGACGCCCCCCCGGTGACAAGTTGGGAAAAAAAATTACCCCTTGGTGTTATTTTTTAAAAATATCCCACCCCAATACTAAGAGTTGAGAAAAGATATCAAACAAACACCCCTACACCCAATCCACAAGTCACCCCTCATAATCCCTAACCCCCCCGTAAACCGGTTGTTTGGGACCCCCACGGATGGAATTTGGGGGGGGTGGAGGGCTGCCCCACCAGCAGTTAAAATAATGGAAAAACAAGCGGACCCCGATGGTTTGGATAATCCCCGGGTAAAATACTGGGAAAATAACCCCCCCGAATGAACATGTACCTTTGTTTTTAATCGTAAAAATGGGGGGAAGCCGGGACCCCAAAACCGTATAATAAAAAATGATTCTTGTTATCCGTAAATATTGATGGGGAGGGGTGGAAGCCGGACCCAAAAATGTGGGATTCCTGTGTTTTTAAATCACAAAAATGGGGCGCCCCGAAACCTGACACAAAGACACAATTGGGTTCCTCCTTTGGGGGATTCAATTCCCCGAATAATTGGTGGGGAAAACCCGAAAATTGCACATGGTGGGGGGGGGGGGGGTCCCCCCTTGTTTTTTATCCCAAAAAATAATGGGTGAGCCGTTACCACTGGATGAGCTTACCGCAGATCCCCCCCCCCCGTTGTTTTAATCCGTAATCCAATGTGTGGGATACCCCCCCCGAGTGGACTGGGGGTCCTCACATGTATTATCGTCCCATATGGGGTGGGCCCCCACCACCCACCCCGGTGTGAGGTGAGGGGGGGGGGCTGCCCGCCCCCCCCCCCTTGGTTTTTTTTTATCCGGTAATAAGATGGGTCCCCCCCGGAAAACTAAATGGTGGACCCCGGAATGTGGCAGGGGATGCCCCCTTTGGTTCTCAAATAACATATTCAAAAAAACCGTAATAGGGGAAAAAAATGCCCTGTTTTGGGGAGGTTTAATCACCAATATAAAAGGGAAACCCGAAGATAGACCCACCACCCGACCTTAATTAATTGGGTTTATAACTCCGACAAAGCCTATGGGGACCCCCGGGGGAATAATGGTGGGATACAACAGTTCCCCTATGGTTTAATCCCGATCGTATAAAATGTGGACCTCCCGAAGTCCTGGGGGATCTACCCTCCCCTGGTAACATCGGGTAAATAATTTTGAACTCCCCCCCCGGTTTATGGGGGAAAAAAATTATCCCCCCCACCTTTTTGTATATATCCGAAATAATGGGGGTAATAAGGGGGGGCAAGGTAACCCCCGGAAAATGGGACATTGGTCATCCCCCCCCCCTTTTGTTTTAACGTCATTATGGGGGTCCCCCCCCCCCCACCCGTCCAGCAAAAAACACCAAACTATGGCACCAAATCGCGAAAACCCCCCTCCGATTAAAAAAACAAATGGGGGCCCCCCCCGCCCTCTCTGGGGATTTTATTCCCGAAAACAAACAGGGTACGGTGGGGGGCAACCAGAAATGTTTCCTTGTGGGGAATGGTAATACCCTCGGGTACGCACAGATGTCTGGTCCCCCCCCCTCGGAGAAACCTTCACAGGGGAGTGAATCCCACCCCCGGTTACAAAGCCACGTAAAAAGTCTTTAGTTAACTCCGGTGTTGGGAACAAACGATCCATGGGGGACCCGAAGCAGTTCTCCCCCCCCCACACATTTGATTAAACACGGTGACCCCCCCTCAGGGGTGTGGGATCCCCCGTCCCCCAGCCCCCCCATCTGATAATTATTCATACCATGGGGGTGGCACCCCGGATCAGATCGTAAGAGCGAAACACATGGCCCGATTTATGTATTGTTTATAACCGGGGATAAAAAACGACTATGGAGGGACACTAACCCCCCCGATGGTACCCACAGACCTTGGGGGGGATATAAATGCCCGTAAGAGACCGTAGCCCTCCCCCCCCCTCCGGTACAAATCTTGGGGGGACCTGGAAACAGAGTGTTGGGAATGGATGTTCAATATTTTTGTGGGGGAAAATATCGACTTATGGGGGTGCAACCCCCCCCGACTGGTGGGACCCCAAAACACCCTGGGGGGAATCCCCCCCCCATGTTCCACCTGTATACACAGGTGTCCTCCCCCGAAAGATGGTAATTCCCCCCCCCCCCCCCCCCCACCCCACTATATAGGGGTGTTTTTCCAATTCCCGAAACGATAACAGTGGGGGACCTGTGAAAAGGAAAGACTCTGTGGGCCTAACCTCATAGATAACTACAACCTGAACCTCATTTGGGTGACGACCCCGTGTGCTAAAGGCAGTGGTGGTAGTGAACCCGCTCACTAGGTAAACCCGAAAGGTTGTGTAATTAGGGAAAAACATTCGCCCCTAAACATGGGACCCCCCCGTGGGAGGCCAAAGGCAAAAGCCCCCCCTTATTGGTGAATCTCCGTAAAAGTCCCCGACTTGGGTGACCCGTGCAGCAAAGTGGTGGCCCCGAATTCCCCAACCCGGTTAAATCCCCCCCCCATGTGCCTACACGTTATTAAAGGGTTTTTTAAAGTTTCGGATATTACAACTAAGCAAACAAACTTAACCCCAACTGTACACAGACCCCTTAACAAAGGGGAACATTGGGGGGACACTAGGAGGGGCATAAACCTCCCCCATACACAACCCCCCCACATTTTCATTTTAAATACCCCCAAGGGGGGTGAGTTAACCCCTTCCCCCCCCTTCCCCACCGTGTTGGGGGGGGGGGGGGGGGGGGGGGGGGGGGGGGGGGGGGGGGTGGGGGTGGGGCGCACACTAATTTGGAAGGAAAAGAATACCCGGGGTACCAAAAATCTTCCCACCAAACTTGAAAGCCTCACATTACAGGGCGAAAAAAGACCACCCACGTACCACCCCCCTAAAATATAAGGAACCCCCCCCCCACACTGTGAGACACCCCTAATTGTTCACCAATAGCACACCACCCACCATTATAACGCCACCGTGGGTAAGACCGTAACCCACAACCCCCGCCCCCCTTTCCTTTACAACCCACCTCCGGAACACCCCGTCCACCGCCCCCCTAATTACAAGGTAATAAGGGGGGGGGGGACACTAGACCCCCCCACAATTTGGTTTTTGTGAACCCCCCCACCAACATGTTTAGACAACCTACCCCCCCCTGGGTCACTACAATTCACGGTTCCACTATGCACCACCACTGTCCCAAAATATGGACCAGAGTATACTCCGGAAGAAACACACCCACACCACCGTCTATACATTTTACTTGATTTAGGTGGGGTAAGACCGTGGGGAAAAACCCTATACTGGGACACCCAACCACATAGCAAGAACTCCCCTTCACCGGGAATGTAATGTTACGGGTTGTGAAAATTTATTATATAATTAACCACGGCAACACCCAGTCCATCCCGACCTCACCACGGCAACCCACAGCTGGGGACGACCCGCCCGCCTTAGGACTCCCACATGGCCTTGTTATTTTAATCCCCTCGGTTATTTTATTATTCTTCCGCCCCTACCCCCCCCCCCACCCAGTTGAATTCCCCCCGGGGAACATTTAAGTTTTACACACACATCCGCACAAAATCCCCGCCCCGACCCCCCATTATTTTTTAAACCCCCATTCCCCTACATCCCTCGGGGGGGGGGGGGTGGGGGGGGGGGGGGGGGGGGCCCCCGAAAAGGTTTCCCAATGGGGGCAAACCACGGTAAAAAAAGAAAAAATTAAAAAAAAAATTAAAAAAAAAATAAAATTTTTTCCCCCCTTTAATAATATATTTTTTTAAAAAATGGGGTTAAAACCCCCAACCCCCATAGAGGAACCCCCTTTTATTGAAAAATGGACAGTAAAACTCAACCCAGTACCCATGGAGATCAAGAAAATTCCCGCCGTTAAACCCGTTACTCTATTTTGGGGGGAACCCTGGGGCCCCCCCCCGCCCAATAAATCCCCGTTTAATAAAAACAATCACAAAGTAACATCCCCCATTCCCCCCTCCAATGGGTGGCCCACCACCCCCCGATAAATTACAAAAGGGGCAAGTTGTTATTTTTGTTTTTTTATGATTTGATACCAAAAAAAGATGTCATTACATTGGGGGGGTACTGGGTGGGCGACCCCCCAATTTTTTTTATGATGGGTTCTTTGGGGGGTGTTGGGGTATTTTCAAAGGGGAACCCCCCTACAGGGAAAGAAAAAAAAAAATTATTACCCCCCCAACCGTTGGGGAAAGCGACAGGGTCCCCCTTCTCGAGAATCCACCGCCTCCCCCCCCACCGGGAATCCCCTCTCCTACTTTTTGGACCAAAACTAAATGCCACCTTATTGTGGTGCAAAAACAAAAATTGGAAGTTACATGTGTGGGGATTTCCCCCCCAAGCAGCATGGGGGGGCCCCCCAAAAATCGCCCCGATCTGCCTTGAAATGGAAAACAAAACCTCAAAGCCCCCCCCCCACTGGGCAAAACGGTCAAGAAGAACACACATGAAAAAAACACCACAGGTTCCAAGGGGACACATTTTATGGGTCTCCTCCCCCCCCCATTTATAAAGCCCCTGAGGAATAACGAGCAAGAACCCATAACACCACGTCTCACCCCCCACCGCCCCACCACTAAATATAGTTGTCCCCCCCCTACCCAAAGCCCAACACCCCCTCACCCCGACCTGGGACAAAAACAAGACCTAAAAATACCCATGTGCAAAGTGGACATTCCCCCGAAATTTTGTCCCCCACACCCAGAGCAAAGCAACCCCCCCCCCCCCGGCCATCCGCCAATAAGTTCCAAAAAAAAACAAAAAGGCGTTGGGCCCCAACCAGGGGGTTTATAACCCAAAACTGGATAGCACCACCCGGCAGAGCCAACCCAAAGGGGGTTTTATTGTCCTTCCCCCCCGGGAAGTTAAGTACCCCTCAAAGTTTATTAGTTAGTATTTTATTTGTTTTATATAACTAGACCAGGCCCCCACCTCAGCCACCCCCTATAATATTAAAAATACCAAAAAGAATAACTTTCCCCACCCCCCGTAGTTATTTTCTCCCCCCCCCGCCCCCCCCCCCCCCCCCCCCCCTTTCCCCCCTTAATCAAAATCAAACCCAGATAGAAGATAAACTAAATTTTTGGAATTATGGGTTGGCCCCCTTTAATAGTTGTGGGTCCCCCCCCCCCAGAAAAAACTAAGGAAACAAAAGAACCCGGCCAATTACATACAATAAGCACAATGAGGTGCCAAAAAATAGAGGGGGGGCGGGCAGGGGGGCAAAAAATAGGTGGGGCCCCCCCTGACTATTACCAAGTGCCTTAAGTTGGGGGGGGGGCCGAGGGGGTACCCCCCCCCTCCCCAAGGGAAAACATGACAAGGAAAAACAAAAATTAAGTCAAAGAGCGAATAATCCCCCTAAGGGGGGGTCTACCCCACACAAAACGACGGTCCAACAGGGGGTTTTTTTTGGGTTAGAAAGGCAACAAACAATGTAAAATTTCTTCCCCCCTCTTAGGGGGGGGAGGGGGGGGGGGGGGGGTTTAGAATATATAGTGCCGAACGACAAACCGTGGGGGGGTGCAAAGCGAATTAAAAAAAATGAAAGGAAACAGAAAACAGGAACCTCCTCCCCAAAAATGGATAAGGAAAAATATGTTAATGGGTAGGCACCGGCCCCAAAAAAATGTTCGCCGGGGCCCCCCAAGTAGGGTACGAACACAAATTTTGGGGGGTCCCAAAACCAAGCACCCACCCCCCCTAAACCCCCCAACAGGGGGGGCGGTGTTTGCGGATGGGGAGTAGTGTGAAAAATTGTGTAAGACCCCAGGACCCGGTAAACCGAATGAAATGACGGGAGTCACGGTGGCCGAGGCCGGGCCCGCACCATCCCCGCACGACCCACCCTATACATAACCAATGACAGTAAACACACCCTTCGCGCCCCGGTGGCCTCCCCGGCCGGAATTGCGAGTGAGTCCCCCACCCCCCCCCCCTAACCCAACCACCACGCGGTCACAACCCCCGGCAAGCCCCAACGGGGTTTTAAAGCCAAATACACATGACCCCCCCCCCCTGCAGAGACGGGGCCCCACCCCCCCCCCGTGTTGGGGTGGTAGGAGCACTTCATTAACCCCCTGTATAATCTCCAAGGCCCAACCTTGTTATTCATCTCTTGTCCCCCTAGATCCACACCCAAACCCCCCTCCGTGGATTCTAAAACCCGTAGGGACCCAGACCTGAACAACACAAGACCAAAACCCCCCCCCCCGTTGTGGGGGGGGGAGGGAGATATTAGGCCTGTGATATACCCCCTGGGGCAAAAAAGGAAGGGTGTCCCCCCCGGGTAATAATGACGCCACATACTTTTATTTATACCCCCTCTCCTGAATAACACTATCCGACCCCCAAGGGGTTTGGCTTTGTATATCGCCCCTGGGTTCATCGGGTGGGGTTGGGACCCAAACCGTTGAGTAGATTAGTGATTTGGGGAGGGGTGGTGGAGCACGCACCCCCACCCCGCACAACCCCCTTTACACTAAATGGGGGGGTGCCCCCGGGGGGGGGCCTACCCCCCCCCCCCTTCCCAATTGGTACCCCCTAACCCAACCCCTACCGGTCTCCCCCCTTCCCAAGTCCCAAAAGCCCCCCCCAATTACCCCCCGATACCAGGGGGGGACCAAACCACCTGTTATAACTGTTAAAAGTTTAGTTTTTATTGTTATTCATTCCGCCCGCGCCGCCGCCACCATCCAACCAATTACAATTTGATTAATTCGCCCCCCCCCTAAAACTTTCGCCACTAGAATCCCTTAACACCCTGATATACCCCCCCGCCTCATGACGTCCCCCCCAAAACAAGCGGGTATTTGGTGTCCAAAAACCCTATACCCCAACAACATTAAACAACAATACCCCCATGTAAAAAACCTCACAGGGAGGGGAACCGGCATCCCCCCACAAATAGCATTTATAACCTGATAACAATAATATTCAACCACAAGTCGGGGCCACCTGGGGTTATCCTATATAAATTAAAATGAAACACATATCCTTCCACCAACCCGCCACACCCCTATTAAACAGACCCTACCGTGTAACGCACCCTGGCCCCCTACCCCCCCCCTAAATTCAAACAAATGGAATTCCCCCCCCACCACCCTCCAAACTTTGGGGCCCAACCCACCCAGGACATCACCATAGCACCCCCAGCATACCCCATACCATGGGGATTACCCACCCCCCCACCCCACCGCCCCTCCCCCCCTCCCCGCCTCGCCCCCCCCCACTTTGAGAGTAATTAATTGTCTTATCCACTTTTCCAACTAATTTTTTTATTTTTTTTTTCCTTCTTGTTGTTCCCCCCCCTTGTTATACGGGTATGTCCCCGTGTTATTTTTGGGCAACTTTCCCCCCCCCCATTGGTGGGGTCACCCACCTTCCCCCCCCCCTCTACCCCCCCCCCCACCCACCCCCCCCCTTAACAAAAGGGAACAGCCCCCCCCCCCCCCTTGGAAAAAACGGTATTGTTATTTATTTCAAAAAAAAAAGCGAAACCAAAATGGGGGGTTGGTGGGGGGATCCGTTTAATTACCCACTAATTTGGGTCCACCCAGTACTAGAAAAGAAAAGTATCACCAGGGGCCCCTAAGCCCCAACCCCAAATAAAATACCCCCCCCCCAACAAAAAAGTAGGCCTAGCCCCAAATGTGTTAACCCCCCCCCCCGTTTAGTTCGGCTAAAACCTAAGCAACAAAATCCATTAAACCCACGTAAACCAATCACCAGGTGGGCCAACACGAAACGTAGGGGGCCCCCATGGTGTATCCCGCCCCCCCCAAAGAAAGTCCCCCCCCCCTCCACTTTTTAGACCCACCCTTATCAACGCCCGTGCCCCCAATGAATAAAACGGGGGTCTATCCCCTTGTTAAGAAGTACCCCACCAAATATTAGCTCAAAGCCAATCAAACTACCCACAACAATTTACAACCTCCCAAAAATTGTGTAAACAAAATATGTGACTGATAATTATATAAGAAGATTGTCAATTACCACACACCCACAGCAAAAAAATCAGTGGGTTGTTTGGGGTTACCAAACTACCCCCCATTCAGGGCGGGGGGCGGGGGGGGCATTTTTGGTAATATGGTTTTTTTTTATTTTAATACCCCATGGGTGGGGCATAAGACAACCACACTGGGACGACTTTGTGTTGATCCAAATACAGTCCCCCCCCCTCCCCACCCCCCTTAAAGTCCCCCCACACCCCCATGTGTTTACCCCCACGGGTCCAAAACCTAGGGTGTGTGGCCCCACCCCCCACGCCCCCCCCCGAAAAAAAACTAGAAAAAAAAAAACCAAAAAAGGTTTAGAGTTTCCGTTTTTTTTGTCCCCCAGTATTGGGTAAGAACAACGCCCCACAGTTTTTTGGGGGGTATGGGGGCTACACGGTATAAAATTTAGTTCCCTTCCGAGAAACCCACCTCCCAACATGGGCGAAAGGGACATATATATTTTTATCCAAAAACTTGTATTCTATTGGCCATAAAAATGTGATGGGTTTAGAAAATGATAAAAATTGTTTGTCCCCCCCCTCCCCCCCACCTTGGGTTCCCGCACCGAAAAAAAAAGATCCCGCCCCTATTAGTATATTTGGAAAATTTTGGTGAGAAAACACAACCCCTACCATTGTTTAAGTTGTTTTAGAATCAAATTCCCAATAAGTGTCTGTCACCAAAAATTCCCCTTGCCGCCCCCCCCCACACTCCCCCCCCCATCTTTACCCCAACCCAACACCCATAGTATTTAGTGGGGTTTTTCCCCACCCCCCGTGGGGGGTTGTCCCCCCCAAAATTTTATAATATAAACGGATTTATCGAATATAACATTGGGGTTTTTTGGCCAAAGTCAGATTGCAAATGGCCCGGTGCCACACGAGCCAGGGGCCGTGGCGGGGGGGGGGTGTAATGTTAGGGTTGGTCGTGTTTACCGAATTTTGGACAACATAATATACGAACAACCCAATAGGCCATATACATAAGGATAAACCGGCAAACTATTTGGGACCCCCCTCATTAAAATCGTTGTTTACCCCTGGAGACCCCCATGTTGTGCCACAATCCCCCCTCCATTGGCCTTGCACACTCCCCCCAATATATCCCCAAATGGTAAGAGAAACCACCAATACCCCCCGAACCCCCCCCCCCCCCGCCGCACCCCCCCCGCAGAGGCCATAAACCCCACCCCACCTGCCCAACCCCCCTATTAAGAAAAAGGAATAAAACTCCCCTCACCCACAGCGAACACATTGACCCCCCCCACCCCCCTATCCCCCCTCCTGTCACCAACCCCCACCACACAAACCCCCAAGAGGTGTGTGGTTACTCAAAGTGGTCCAGCTACCCCCCAAATAAAACCCCCACAACCCCCAGTAACCACGCTCCCCAGGCCCACCCCACCCCGACACACTACCCCACTTACTTGGAAAAACGTCCCCATGGGCACCCCCAACAAACCCCATTTGTGTTTTCTTGGGGGGTTCCCCACCCCCCCACCCGGGGACACACGGTGGGGGGTCAGGGGGCGGCCTGAGTCCCAACCACTGCCGTACCCCAAACACAAACATTCCCCCCCCCCATAATCCCCACCCCAAAATGTGTCCCCCCGTATAAAAACTACCACCCCCCTGTCCCAAATTTGGTTTTAAAAACCCCTCATAACATTGGCAAAAATTGGAGCCACCCCCCCGACACCGGTCCTCCCCCCCTCCCCAAATCCCACCCCCCCTAAAATACCCCCCACCCATTGAAAAACCCTGACCCTGCGGCCCTTTGTTTTGGGTAAAAACCCCACCCCCCCTTAAACGGGTGGGGGGGTTTTGGGGTGGGGAAACCGGGGGGGGTAAAGTTATGGGTTTCCCCCCCCCCCACCAAAAAAAACACCCATAATTCCCCCCAAAACGTTATTTTCCCCGGGGGCTTGTCCCTTTTGTTGGGGGGGAGGCCGGCCCCTGGTTTACCCCCCCCCCACCCTGTTCAGGGTTTATTGATTATAATTACCACCCTGCACACCCCCCTGCCCCCCCCCCCCCACCTCGCCCCAAAAAGAATCCCACCCCTCCCCGGCCCGGTGCCCGCCACCCCCCCCGGGGACCCCCCCCCGGGACTCCCACCCCAACCACAATAATTGGGACCCCCTTGGAAAATTCCACCACAACCCCCACCCAAAGCAACCCAAAGAAAAGATCCGGCAAAATATAATCCCAAAATCCCCACCCCCCAAAAAAAACCCCCTTTTTCCCCCAACCCCCCCCACCACGGACCCCCCACCAAGGGCCCCCCGCCCCCCCCTCCCCCCCCCCCCTCTCCTGGTGTTTATTTTTAAAAATATGGGGGATAATGGGGGAATGGGGGTTCCCCCCCCCCCACCCCACCGGATAGCAATGGATCACTACCCATCCCAACGTACAAATTTGGAAAATTTTTGTTACGCTGGAAGGGGAAAAACAAAACCACGTGAATTAATCCCCAACGGGGGGTGTGCTCAAAGACTATTTAAATCCCCGTCACGACCCCCCCCATAGCACCGCCACAACCCGACAGCACACCCCCCCATCCCACATCTCCCACCCCCATCCCCCCCCCCTCTCACCCGAACCCAACACCGGGAACCACCAGGTGGGGGTGAATTGTGAGTCCCCTCAACACCCAGGCCCCCCCCCCCCCCCCCCCACTACCAAAAATTTGTGGGGGGGGGGGGGAACACCCATTAAATCCCCCCTCCATAATGCTACCCCCCCAGTGGGGGACAGGAAAAAAAAACAGGATCCAAACACCCCCACCAATGGAAAAAACCCTCCCCCCCCCCCTACCCCCCCCCCCCCCCCCCCCCCCGGTGGCCCCAAACCCCCAGGCCCCATAACCCAAAAGAGGGGGGGGTGGTGGGGGTAGGGCTCCCCCCACCCCCAAACAGGGGGGGGGGGGGGGGGGGGGGGACACCGTGGTCATATGAGAGGATCCGGAACAACCAAACCCCGGCCCCCCCCGGGAGGTCAAAACCACACTCAATAAAGCCCCCGAATTAATAAAACCCCACCGCCCCTTTATCCCCCCCAAAACTCCGCCCCCCCCACTTCGATGTGACACCCGGGGGGGAACACCCCCTACAACATTTTGTGGGGGGGGTGGGACTGGAACTAGGGGAATACACCCTAACCCGATATCCGGGGTTACACCCACTGCTCCCTGACCACGCCTGCCCCCACCTATTAATAGGTGCCACCCCCAACCCCCCAGTTGATTTACCCCTACTGGGTTACCAACCCTTTGGAAACCCCCAAATTAAAACAACCAACCCCCTTTGTTTGTAGAAATGCACCGCCAGCCCCCCGCGCCCCCGGATTTTTGTCACTTTGTTGGGTGGAGGGGGGTCAACAACCATCAATCCCCTCCGGATTTTGGTGGAACCCACACACTTGGTGGGGGTTAAAAAAAATACAAACCGAAACTAGAGGGAACTTTGGGATGGGAGTTAAGGCAATAATAACACCCCGTCTGTGAGGGTGGACTTTTAATGGATTGGGAAAACAAACATGACACTAACCCCCCCTGCGTGCCCAACCCACTATAGGAGGGGGGAATAGTGCCCCAAAGCGCCCCCAGGTGGCGCGCATATTCATCCACCAACTGAGGTGCCCCCAATGGGTATACTTCCCCCCTTGGAACCCGGACCCCCCCCCTGGGGGGGAAACACAGTTGTAATAAATTCCCCTGCGGGATAACAACACCCTCCACACCCCCCCCGGGCCTTAATAGCCAGAGGTACATTTAATTGCCAGACACAGAACATACCCCTTATAATTATGTTACAAGGGGGCCTTCCCCCACACAAACGGGGCACTTTACACAAAAGACCACCCACCCTTAAAGTTTGGGACCTAAGAAACTCTGAAAGATTGGAAGGAAATATAACATAATAAAAATAGGATTATTTTGTTCAAAAGACCCCTCCCCGCACCCAAGAAAGTTATAAGATTTCCCCCCCCTTTTTATGGGTAGCAAACTCAGTTTGTAATGGGGTTGGGGGGGGCCTGGGGGTTGAATTGGGGACCGCCCTCCGCACCCTCCCCTAGATAGTACAAACCGAAAACCAGGCCCCCCCCCCCGGGAATAGCCCCCGGGGGGGTTAATCCCCCACCGCACACCCCCCCCCCGCCCACCCCCTATTAGGGGAAACGCTGCCCGCAAAAAGAAATTCCCTAATATTCGATAATGGAGACGCCCCGACTCCCTCTCCAAAAACGACCCCCCCCCCCCCCCAATACTTACACGGCCTTAAAACCCCCCCCAACCATTGGGTGTGGGAGCAGGTTGTTAAGCACCCACAAAACCACAATAGTATCCCCCCCGGGGGACCAAAACCCAGAATTTGGGACACACCGGCACAACTCATGACAATTAATGTATTTTATTAGAGTAATCGGTTTCCACAAAACGATAAACAACACTTGGGGGTGGGTTCACCTGCTCCCGCACGAAGACAAAGGTACAAAAAAAAGTAACGCCAAGACTCTCTAATATTTAGGTGCCATGAAGCCACCAATATAAGTTTTTTAATTCTAAATTTAATTTATTATAGTAATTGGGTATGTGAAAAAAAACCCCCCCTTTTTATAAATTGTGGATAATTATATTGTACGTTGGGTTTTTTGTTTTAAATGGGGTGCATACCACCCCAGGAACCACCGTCCCCTTTTTTTCCCCTGAATAACCGCCCCATCACACAGAGGGACACCAAGGGCCCCCCCCCCCCCCCCCAACCTATATTGGTTGGTGGGATGTAGGAATGAACCCCCCCTCCCCCCACCCCCCACAAAAAACCCCCCCCCCCGCACCCCGGCCCCCAACCCACCCCCTTTTTTTTTTTTGTTTTTTTATGAAACAAAGAAAGAAAAAGTATGGGCAACACCCCCCCAAAATAACCAACCCCACTACCTCCCACCAAAAGGGGGGTATCACCCCCCAAACCGCCCTGTGTAGAATAATATAGTACACCCCCCCAACCGGGTGGGCACATTTATACCCCCCGTCCCCGCCCCCCCCCTTTGCCCCCCACCAACCCGTAAAACCACACCGCCCCCGCACCCAACCCCGTGGTAAAGAAGTTATAGGTGACAAAGACCCCGAGGGGGGGGGTATTGGGGGGGGACCCATTTCAAGGGGGCCCAACCTAAACCACACAACAACGAAAACCTTTTGGATTACCACCGATTGGTATGGTATATAAAAGTCCAACTGGTTTAAGTGGGGTGGTGGACACATTTTTAGTGTGGGGGTTGGGACACGACCCCCCCCCCCTAAGCCCCTGAGTAAAACAAGCCGAAACCTAAAAACCTTGTCCCTATATATAAAGTTACCCCCCTCCCCCCCCATTTAGGCATTAATTATATCTCCCCAACCCCTCACCTTCGGTGATCACCACTCACCGCCTAAAACCCACTTATAATTAAAGAGCGAAACCGTAAACCCCATTAATAACCCACAACCCCCAAACCTAACAAACCCGCCCCCCGCCCCTGTTATTCCCCTCCCACCCCCCCCCCCAAAAACAACAATGGGCCCCCCTAATCATAGTTGTGTAAGAGAATTGACCAAAAGTGATATGGATCTTTAAAGGTTGGTTGAATTATAAGTTCCACCCCTTTGTATTAGATTTAACTTTAAGGTAAACCCAAAACCCTGTTTTTAAACAAAACCTACATAGCCAACCATGCACAACAAACAACAACTTGGTTCCACCCACCCCCCCCTCCGCAACACTTCCCTTTAACTTATGTTTTTCGCCCCCTTAATGGCCCCAGCAAACAATGTGTTAATTTAAGTTTTGGGAAAAAAAACCCCGGCAATACCCCCCCACGCCACCCCCCACCAAAACACATCCCAACCCCATACGACCCCCACCGGCGCCCCAACACCACCGACCCTCCAACCCACCCCTAGTTATAGTGCACCCCCAACCCACGAGTGGCCCCCCCCATGCGGTTGACCAGGGTATAGGTGTAAGGATGGCAACACCCAACATATACCCCCACCCCCCCCCCCCCCCCACCCCCCTCCCCACCGTGCTATGAGGCCCCCCCACCCCACCCGGTAAAACCGTGTACCACGGAAAACCCGTCCCCATCCCGCCCCCCCCTTACACCTCACTTCCATCCCCACACCCCGCCCCCCCCCCCCTACCCCCCACCCCCCCATATCCCAAAATGCCAACAAGGGTGTTCACCTACAGTGGGTCAACTCCCAAACCCCCCCCAAAACAGCCCGCGGCCCGTGCGTGTTATTTCCCCACGCAAGTGGGTGTATGTTAGTGCACGTTCAAAAGAAACCACCCTTACCTCCACGACCCCTCCCCCGATAACAGACTAGTCACATTGAAATTATATGTCCCTATAGAACACCCCCCCCCCCAATACCCGACCGCAACCGACAACCCGCTATCCCCCCCATTTTGTTTAACCCCCCCCCCAGGCGAGAAGAAAACACCCTAAATATCCCCCTAAAAGTCCCCCCGGTGCCCGACCGTCCTAAACCATCCACACCCCCGCATCAGAAGGCCACCCCCACCATCCCTGCCCCCCACCCCCACACCTGAGAGAGCCCCCCCGCCGTGTTCCCCCCGCCGCCGGCCACGCCCCCCCCGTCGGGGTTCAGCAACCTGGGGTGTTGCCCCGCCGCTGTTGCATCCCCCCCACCCATCCACCACCATATCCCCCCCCCCCTCCCAGTTTGCCCCCCCACCACCCTTGTTGAAAACGCCCCCCCCCCCCCCCCCCCCCCTCCCCTACCACCCCCCACCCACCCCCCAGATAACCCCATCCCACCTCCCCCCCCCCGGGATTCCACACTGGGGAACACACACCCCCCACCCTCCTCGCGTGTCCGGCCTGGCCCACCCACCACCCCCCCCCCCCCCCCCTTCCCCGGTTTTGGGGGTGTTTGTATTTTTCCTCGACAAACAAGCGCCAGACACAAAAACAAGGGGGGTGGGGAAAAAACACTTAAACCCCATCCCGCCCCTCCCCCCAGCCCCCCAAACACATACTAACCCCGGTGGGCCCGTTTGAAGAAAACAAACCCTGGTACACCGATTCCCCCACCCAAGTTAAAAAGCCCCCCAAATAGGGGAAGAGAAAACCCAACAAAACTATTGGGGTCCCTAACATATAGTGGACAACCAGGCCGGACTTGGCCGGGGTTTCCCCAAGGCGCCCCCCCGCCCCGCCCGCCCCGGCACCCCCAATATCTCGCTGTCAGGACCAACCGCGGAGGCCAATACTATCCAAACACATCATTCAAAAAAACCAACCCCGCCCCCCCCGCTGGGGTTGGAGTACCAACGCCCCCCACTGCCCACAGGGGCGGGGTGCCCACCCTAAGGGTGAATAATAGTATGGAAACCTGTGACCCTACACGGCTCCTGCCACCGACCTACACCGATCCCCCACCAATGGTGGAGACCGCATTTTGCCCCACACACAGCGTCCCCCCCCCCCCTGATTGTGGGAAACTATTTAGTATGACCCCCCCACCCCCAGTGAATTGGGGCAGTGACACGAGTCAACCGATCCCACCCCCCCGGCAGGGGTTTGGAAATGGCAAGGGTGTGGAATTGCACGAAACCTGGAGGGGTAGTTGGGGGGGGAGGGGGGGTACCTGGGAACCCGTGGTAATCCCGGCATAGGGTGGCTTGGTGGGGCCGCCATCCCCCCCCCCAAACAAACCCCCCCCCCCCATCCCAAACACGAGGGTGGGATTTCCGGACGCCATCCCCTGCCCCCCCGGCACCCCCAGCAGACTATCCCCTCCGCCCCCCCGCGGGGGGGCCCCACCCACCCCCCACCCCGGGGTCCCCCACTCACTTCAACCCACCCATCCTCCGGCATTCCGTTGTCGACCGTATAAATCCCCCCATGATTCCCCCACTAGTTTTTAGTTTCACCCCCGGGCTTCCCCAGTCCCCTAGGGGGGTGTTCAAGGGGGTGGACTAACAAATGTGTGGTGGGAAACCACCACAGAATTACCCAACACTTATGGGGGGGGTGGCCTTTTGATTTTGGCGGTGTTCCCCCAAAAACCACCACAAACACCACCCCCCGGCCCCCCAACCCCCCCCATTGGGGCCCTCCTCCCCACCCCCATTACCCACCCCCCCAACCCACAGAGGGTCCCCCCCCCCCCTTTTTTTATTGGGGGGGGTCAAAGGTGTTCAGGTTTATTGTAAGTACCCTCCCTCCCGCCCCAACCTCCGCCCTCCCCCCACACCCCCCGCATGGGTTTACCCCCCCCCGTAAGAAAACCCTCCCTCCCCCAGCCCGCCACCCCCCCCCCCTCCCACTCCCCAACCTCCACCCCCCCCCGCCCCCACCCCACAAACCCCCCCCGCTGTTATTCCGAAAAGGCCCCCCCGTTGGGGGGTCCCCGGTTGGGGGGCCCTTGGTGTGGGGACAAAACCAAACCACAATTGGGGCCCGTTTTTTTTATGCAGCCCCCGTGTTAGAAAAAAAATAAAAACTATGTTATAGATGAATTTTTAACATGATACTATTGGATGATTTTTTGGTAACCTTAAACTTAATTCCCCCCCCCTAAAATCTAAAACTACAATTAATTCACAGTCCAATTCAAAAATCCCCCATACCCCCCAAAAATACCGGAAAATATTTTAACTATACATTTGATATACCCCCCCCCATAAAGCACCCTAAGTAACAAGATCAAACCGTGCTGACAACCACCAGAAAAGCACTGGCCCACATTGCGTAGCGTGCAGCCCACCGCCAAGACCCGGTGTTTGGACGTGGTTGATAATAGGTAGTGAGTTGTCCCTCCCTTCCCTGAACTCCCCCCTTCCCCACCCGCCACCCGTCCACCCCGGCACCAGCCCCATTGTGACGCTTTAGAAACTCTTGTCCCACCATCCAACAGGTTGTCCAACGAAAGTAAGGATTTCCCCCCCCCTCTCTTCCCCCGCCCCCCCCCCGCCACTCTAGTGTCCCCCCAGTGGGAGCCAAGGGGCGGGGCGGGCGGGGCCGCCCGACGAAGAAAAGTAGAAGCCTGAGGTGGGATGAGTGTGGGTTGTAGCAAGTTGTAGTGATACAGAAGATGTGAAGGTAACGCAAAAACCCAGGTTTTGGATTAGGTGATACCCCCCCAGAGACCCCTGATAATGTAAGGAATCCTCACCCCAAGGAATTATGGTGGGGGGGTAAAATATGTAAACGTGCTCAACATGGTATATTAAAAAATATAACACGCCACTACCCCCCCCCCCCTATGTCCCGCCCCCCCCCCAGATGCCTTACCCCCTCGTCCCCCCCCGAGCCCGACCTCCCCCCCCCTCCCCTGGCCCCATATGCACAGACCCAACCCCCCCCCACCCAAATTTGAAAAAAGAGCTGAGGACAAAGCATCGACCCCAAGACAACACAAAAATCAGATTGGGTAGATAAATATGAATGTATGAGGTTAAATAAAATTTAAACTAATTAACCAGTAATTTATAAATTCCCCCTTGGATTACCTTTTATTACCCCCCCCCATTCCCCCCCCCCCCCACCCTTTACCCCCCCTCCCCCAACCCAAAAAAATTGGGGGGGCACCCAAACCAGAGGGGGGGGGGGATGACGAACCAAATGCTGGGGTGGGCCGGGGGGCATATTGAGGTTCACAAACAAAGGTTCCTCCCCACCCCCCAACCCCCCCCCAACCCTAGTATTAGGAACTTGGGGGTCCTGGAAATATTACCCACGCATGGGGGTTTATTTTTGGGGGGGGGGGTGGGGGTTATGGGAGGTGGGGGTGGGGGGCCCCCATCCCCTAAATCTCCCCCTATCTCGTCCCTCCTACCCCCCCCTTTATACCCCTCCCCCTCCCCTCCCCCCCCCACCCCCCCACCACTGGACGAATTTTGAGATAATTTACATCCCCCCCCCCCACAATAACAACCATCCCCCCACCCCCCTTTCCCGCCCCCTTCCCCCCCCCCCCCCCCGCCCGGCCCCCTGTCTTACCACACTCCCCACCCTTTGGCCTGGGAAGTGGCCCGGGGGGGTTGGGGGGGGGGTTACCCCCCCTTATAAAATATCCCCTTGCCTTCCCACAGAATTTAACCCCATTGGGTTTCTAATTTTGGGTTTTTTCCCCTTTTTCCCCCACCCCTTAAAGGGAAAAGGGACCCCATTTACAAGTATTTATTTAATGAAATGGATTCTAAGTGATTTGAATTTGGGGGTGGTGGGTGTGTTTCTGTTGGTTTGTAGGGAATTGGTTTGGGCAACATTGTTAAAAATGGGGGGTTTATATTTTTCTTAAAATAAACAATTGCCCCCCCCCCCCGGGACCCCCCCCTCACACCACCCCCCCCCTCACTCACACAAATTGAGTATTGAGGGTTTATGTAATATTTTACATTGACAACGTTAAACATACCCCAATTAGGGGTCCATGATTCCCCAAAACCCCCAACACCAAACCATGCCTGGTGCCACCTTGAGAGGGCTGAGCTACGCCACCGTTTTGGGACCAAACCCCCCCACGTTTCCCGTCCAACGGACCCCCGGCCCCAGCCCCCCAACCACACGCCCCAACAGAACACATAGACCCCCGTAAGTTAAATGGGTGGCCGCCACCAAACCCCCAATAAAGAAGTACGTGAAATTGGGGGATTTTAATTAAAAAATCCAGCCATACCCAATTGGCCACCCTACCCCCCGCACCCCCCCCCCCCCGCCGTCCCCTACCTTCCCCCCCCCAGCTTGTGGAATACCGGTTTACAAAATAACCCCCCCCACCAAAATTATTGTGTTAGTGATTACCCCCCCCCACCGGCCGCCCAACCGATCCCCCCCGCCCTAAGGAACCTATGAAACCCGGTAGGGTGAAATACTCACCCAAACCACCCAATTGGAATACAAAAAACCCGGGGTTATTATAAAAGTCACCACAACTTCTATTTACCAACTCGACCCCCTGCACGAAAAGGTATATCCGGGAACCACCCCCCCCCCAAACAAGAGAAATAAAATCCAATCAACATCCCCTATTCCCCAACTGATGGTTTTGTTTTTGTATTTTTGTGTGTACCCCCCATTTTAAAATCTTTATCCACCCGTCGTGGAAGACATCCCGGTTAACAACCAAGTATCCCCCACTCCGAATCACCAACCAAGCGACACGCGCCCATGGTGGAAAGAAGGGACCCCCCCTCAGGCCCCAACCTAGATAGAGACAATAATTATACGGTTTGAGCCTTACCCAGGGTTGTTTGACAAACAACGGGGCCCCATGGGAGCACCCCCCACCCCCCCAAGAAACCCCGTTCCCCCAGATAAAAATCCCCACGATGGGTGAGACCCAGCGACCCACCCCCCCCCCCCCCCCCGGCAATACAACGTGGGGTGGGGTATCCACAACCCTCCCGCCACCCCACCCCCCACCCTGGGATTGTGGAACCCCCCCCCTCATGACAACCCCCATCCCCACACCCCCACCCCCAAGCAGACAAACACAACAGCCCCCAACGGAAGAAATTTGGGAAAATTACTCCTATTCACCCATTATACATCGTCCCTTGATTAGTAATGGTTACCCCAACCACCAGTGGTGAAAAAATGTGTACCCCAAACATTAATTCCGCCATCCCCCCGTCCGCCCTTCCTAAGGGCCCCACACACCGTCCCCCCCCCCACCCCATCATTATGGTTTGGGGGGTGGTGTGGGGGGTTTAATCCTTGGTGTCCCACAACATGGAGGTCCCCTCCCCCCCCCACGCCCCTTTATTCTTTTGATACCAAAGTCTGGGTGACCCCCATTCCCCCCAACAAAACCTGCCGGCCCCCCCTTCCACAAATAAAATTATGAAACTGGGTCCCCCCCCACAACCCCCAAACCGCATTCCCCCCCTGGATTCCCCACCCCACCTTAAGCCTTAAAATCACACGGTTACAACTATATGGTGGTGTTCCGTTTCTTTTTTCCCCCCAACCCACCCACACCCAACATCGCCCCCCAACACCCCCAACGTTGGGGGAGCCTTACCCTCGCCCCCCCCCCCACCAACACCCCACCCGTAAAATGCGTCACAAAAGTTGGGGCCCCCCCCGCATCAACAACTACAGATAATACAGGAGAGGTTGTTTCTTTTTAATTGCATTATGTAACAAAACCAACATTATAAAATAGCAATATAAAAAAAATAAGCATTTCTTAATAACTATTTTTCCATTGAACGTTTCTATCCATTTAAATATTGTAATTATAGTTTATTGATTTCTTTTGGTCATGGGTAAAAATTGAAACAAAACAGAGTTAATATATAATGATAAATGATAATCTTTATACAAACTTGTGTTATTGAAATTGTGATGTTTCAACTTCAATTTATATTAAAATTGCAATTTGTTAAATATAAATAAGCATATCAGAACACAAACATTAAAAACAATATTCAATTGTCAATAAACACGTTTGTCTTTTAATTAAGTCAAATAATTCTCACTGTAAGAAAAGGCCAGAAATTTACTTCTCAACGGCAAGCAAATTTCGCTTCTCTAAATTTAATCTTTCCTGTTAGCGTTAAACAATTTCTACTCCAAGACGTTAAAAATATGATCATAGTGTTGCGCTTAAAAGGGATTTTAACTAACAACAATGGATGGATAAATAATAAATTGAATTACAAGACGTGCATTGTTCCATATGAGAATCAAGGAGTGTCGTTGGGGTACAAGGCTGTTTTAAGTGTCTAATTTCCTGTTTTGTTAGTATTTCTATCATTAGAGCAATCCAAATTATAAAGAAACTGATACTCAGTTGGCTTTCATTTAACTTAATCAACTAATGTTTAAAATTTCCTACAAGAAATAATCCTTGTGCTACAACACAAGCATGACAAAACATAGTTTATATTATTTGGATTTATTTTTAAAAAAAACAACAAAAAACAACAACAAAACAAACACTTCTTGTAAGCTCTTGTGAAAAGGGAGTGGGAAAATGAAAACATGAGCGTTCACGCAGACAACAGTTATCTGAAAACTCATTTATTTGATATTACCAAGAAAAATGGAATCACAATTAGGGGGCCGTCCATAAATGACGTCACGCACCTAGGTGGGAGGGGTGGGTGTTTGAGAAATGTGACGTCACCCAAAACTCGCAACTTTAAATAAAAGTTCCACTTAAATATTTGATTTATGACGTTTTACATGGCTTAACGCGTGTTACGATATTAGAGTGCAATCTTACACTAAATAGATACTTAAATGACAAAAAAGGGATTTGAAACACGCTCTTTTTCAAATAGAAAATACAGCTTTTATTGGGGGGGGGGAGGCGCAAAGCTTTGTGACGTTATATTGGAAGGGGGGGGGGTCTAAATTTTTGTGACGTAACGTGATGAGGGGGGAGGGGGAGTAAACAATCGGCCAAAATCGCGTGACGTCATTTATGGACGGTCCCTTAGGTCTTGAATTATTTATGGCTGATTGTCAGCAACCCCCTCTCCCTCTAGTTGGATAAGAATAGTTACGGCAAAGATATTAACTGGCAACATAATGACGTCTTGATGACAAATGCTAGGAGCACACTATTGAAATATTAAATGATATTAATATTTTAAAAAACAAACAATTTCATTAAAAAAAAATTGACCAATGTTGACATCATTTCTTAAAAATGAAACAATTTTTTATGGGAAAGGTAGGTAATAGGCCTACAATAGTATTAAATTATTTTAAAAAATCAAATTAAATCCAAACCAAAAGGAGTAGGACCAATTCTATTAATATTATTACATGTAGTGCTGAATTGGAGAAACTAATCATTTTTGGTATTAAAAGTTTAAATAATTAATAGCAAGTAAATAGTTTTATAAAGTACATTTTTAGTTCCGACATTAATTTTGGTGGGGGTTTAAATACCCGATAAAAATTATTTGAATATTTGTGTTATTGTAATACTATATATAAGAATTGTATTTCCATTTATTTCCATTTGTCTATCGGATTTATGTTTGCATATCACCCACTTCTTTATTTCTGTTTTTTTTCTTTGTCATCTCGTCTGCCTATTTCTGGTCATTTAATCTTTTTTGTCCGAATTCAGGTGTCACGTGTCAAATGCTTTCTTGTCATCTTGCACCCTATCATCTGGTCATTATACGTTCAGATTACTTTCTGTTCACCCTATCTACTGGTCAGTGTATCGCGCGGTCATCCAAACATCTCCCTATCTCTTAGGAATAGTTTACCAAAAGTAAGCTTAACTAAGTCATCTTTTTGTTGAAACCACGGTCGATTGTTGAGGAGGAATAACCTAGGCACTAGGAATTATTAAAATTATTTAAAAGCTGTCGCTAGAGAGTACCAAACTTGATTTGGATTCATTTAACCCAACATCTAAATGGTCCAACATGTGGTCTGCAGTTTCATTCTCATCAAACATTCGTTTGTCGGCAAGGTATCCGGGACTGTCTTTGGTGTTCTGAGAAGATGGTTGATTAGAGTTAGACCCCCCTGTTGTGCTGCGACAATCCTCTGTAGTTAAAACACAGTTGTGGACGTTGTTAGCGTTTGCACTCAGTGCAGCGTCGGTAACTAGACAACTTTCAGGCTGACTGACACTCGTACTTGCGTGCAATTTAACATCCGCTGTCTCTGACGACTTTCTTGCTGAAGTTGAGAAAAGTTTACTAGAAATGGAATCTTCGTGATATTTCACAAGGGCACTGTTATTTCCAACGTCTGATGTCTCGCACCCGATGGTTATTTGATCGGTCGGCTGCCTACTGATTGTGGAAAGTTCATTATCTCCCCTTGCTTCGTGAGCAACATACATATCGTCTTGATGATCTTGATGCTGGTCGGAGAGATCATGAAAAGCGGCCGGCTTGCTGTGTTTAGGCATTAAGTTTAGTACCTCGCAAGAAATGTAATTCTTCAGATGGCTGGTCCTTTCGCTCATAGGAGGGGCGTTAAAAAATTGCTTGGACTTTGTCAGACCTCTCTTGTCTCCAGAGCTGGACTTTTTCTGATGCCTAGACGAGTCCAGGAGAATATCGTCTGCAGTCTTTTTGACCGGCAGGTATGGCCGGGGCTGGTGTTGAGGTTTGAATGTAGTCGTCTGATCTCCTTCGTGGGAGCATCCCTCATCTCCTGCACGTTTGGCATTCTCTGTCACGTGCCCAGATCTGTGTTTAGCACAGGAATCTCCTTCCTGGGAACATCCCTCATCTCCTGCACGTTTGGAGTTTTCTGTCATGTATCTGGATTTGTATTTAGCACAGGAATCTCTTTCGTGTCTGTGTCTGTTTCTCTGGGTGGGAAGATCATCTTTCTCTGCAAGAAGATCCAGCAAACGTTTGCGTACTCCGCTGATATATGAAAGAAGCAAAGAGCAAATATATTATTTTAACAATTTATTAACAATCTCTAGTGGGTAATTTTAATTAACTTGTATCATAATATAATATACATTATTTTTGAAATTATTCTACACAATAATTGTACATGTAAGGCAGACGGTTTTTAATTTAGATATTTTGATAATCTCTACTTAATCTTCGTCAGTATAAGAACATTTAATCTTGGTTAGCTACACATAAACTTTATGTTTACTATTTGACGAAAATTTTAAGTACTTATTAATATTTAAAATATCAGATTTTAGTGATAGCTCTACTAAGTTCCAACTGCTTACGATAACTTGTTAGTGATTAAAAAATATTTGTATGCTAATTGTGATTAGACAAGAATTAGCTCTACCACTAAATTAATGAGCAAAAATTTAAAACTTTATCAATATAATTCCAATATAAAAATGCGTTTGAGGAGATAGTAAGGAGATAGGTGTTCATGGGGAAACTTTATTTAGAAATGTGTGTAGATGTGAATTCTAATAAATGTGTAATAAAAAAATATATTTCCCATCAAATGTTCTCGTCTCAGTAACCTCTCAGTCCCGAGATTCGCCTTCCTATAAGAAGCCCGGATGTATTCCTGGCGGAGCCTGTCATGGTCTCGCTCCAGGGCCCTGAGAGACTCGCGCGTAATCTTGTGGAAAACTTTCTCAGCGTCTCGTTGTGACGTCAGCTCCACCACTCTCATTTTTAAAGTGTCGTAGTCCATTCCCTTCTTGGCGTTTTGTTCCTTTTTGTCAACACCTGACCTGGATTTAAATTTCAAATAGGAAATAAACATGCAGCTTTCTTTACAATGGGATGCAGCACATGCAATTTAAATATGAAATTGTTATAAAAAAATTTAACTAAATATTTCAATTTATGCCCAATTATGTTATCGCTGAAGAATAATTTCAGTACCACAACAACACGACTTAACTCCTTATTTGATCGCTTTAAGCATTTAGTATAGAGGTTACTAATTTCAAAGCATACAGGGTATTACTATACGTAGTTCACTTCCTTATTGCGTTTTTGCCATCTCTCCCCTCATACCCCTTCTCACTAATATCGGAAAATAAATGAGTGATTAAATAGAACTATGTTAGTTTAGCAAAAATATTTGTCGAAATTCACTTTTTATTTAGAATTAGATACATTAAGAAGTTTTAAAAAGAAACGATTGCTTACATTAAAAAAAAAGTCTCCTTAACGCCTAAGTCTTTTATTTTAGCGCTACGATGCACATCTTGATAAACGAGTAACCTAAAATAGATTCCTCAAAATACATACTTGCTCTCCTGTAGCGTCACAACAAGCTTGTTGATCTCAGTACCTTGCTGAGTTAGACAATGTTGATATGTCGACATGGTCGCACTAATAGACTGAAAAATATTATTAATAGTCATACAAATGTTTATTTATTTGTGGCAAAAATTTTGCACAACAAGGAATGCATCAATGAAACACTTTATTCACTTATTAAAATCTTTCTCTAATTCTTTTAAGGGAGGCGTTATACGGAGATATCTCCGAATAACGCCAGGCGTTATATGGAGATTTCTCCCAATAACTCCCGGCGTTATACGGAGATTTCTTTTTTAAAAAACAAACAAAATGTACGTTCTAATTTAGTGTATATGTACCTATCATAGCTTAAAATTTATTTCAAAAAGATTTATGATTTTAAAATTAATTTGGTAAAAGCAAAGAGAACGGTGCGCTCGATAAATCGTACTTTTGGGTGCTATATTTGTTGTTTTTTTCTATTTTAATTTAAAAAATAGATAACTAAACCTAACCCAGACCCTAAAACTGAAACTACAACCTTTAAAAAAAAGACTCAAATGAAACTCTTTTTCTATTTTTATTTAAAAAATAGAAAACTAAACCTAATCCAGACCCTAAAACTGAAACTACAACGTTTAAAATAAAGACTCAAATGAAACTCTTTTTCTATTTTTATTTAAAATATAGACAACTTAACCTAACCCAGACCCTAAAACTGAAACTACAACCTTTAAAAAAAAAGACACAAACGAAACTCGAATCTCCACTTGACACTTAGAGTTCAAGAATCTAATGCCCTAACCGTGAGACCACAGAAGCTCATGAAATCGAATGAATTTTTAAAAATCTTATATAAAATTGGCAAGTAGTCACATGGCCAGCCAAAAAAATTTGCGTATGACGCTAAGAATCATGGGAAATATCTGTCTATAATGCCCAGCGTTATACGGAGATATCTCCGAATAATCACTTCGTTCTTTTAATGCAAAATTAACGTTAATTCATTGTAATGCCATATAAAAATTGCAGGTGTAAAGAAATTCTCCGAATCAAAATCGCAACCTGATTTAACCGCTCCATGGTGGCTGCCAACTGTGAGGTCAAAACCTGGGTCACGTGATCATGGGTTTGGCCGATCAAGTCTCCCACCTCTGTCTTGAGGTCAGCGGCTACCTTCAGCAGCTTGCATCCAATGTTTTGTTCAAGTCGGTCCAAGCTCGCTCCGACACTGGCCTGCTGGAGATGTTATGTGGGACAGACCGGAAATGATGAGCATGTCATTGTTACCAGTCTTTCAAGAACACAAAAATTTTACTGAGATAACTGTTGAACTTTAATAGAAATGAAAAAATTAAATCTTAAGAGTTAGAAAACAAACAGGCAATATATAAATTGAAGTAACTGTCTTAATTTGATGAAATCAAATTACACGAAAGATGATATTATAAAAATGTAAGATAAATACTTACACTTACACTCAATTTCATGAGCTGACAGTCGTTCTGCATTTCCTTGATCTCATCTGCCAACAAGTGGAGATCCTCAGGTTTGAGATATGGTGGCGATGCTTCACTGTCTTTAGTTTGAGTTGATTGGTTCTGATTTATTAAGTTAACGTTGAACGGCTTACAGTTTTCTGTCTGAGTCGCCTTTGACGAACTTTTGTTCACAGAACATTGCCGAGGAGTTTCTGGTATTGCTCGTGTTTGCGAGGTGTTCCATACGTCGCTGCAAAGTTTATTAGCCGTTGTGGCACAGTTTCGTCGGCACTCTTTGCAACGACAGCAGGTACACACCATTGTGGAATGAAAAGGGGCATTTAACGCGCATGGACATGGGGCAATAATCTCTGGATCAAGGTGAGCCACCATTGCCCGAGATGTCATTTGTTTGTAAGCTTCACTCTGCTGAGTTCTATAGCAATCTCGTTGATCTGGGACGGTGCTGGGAATCGTCAAAAGTTGTTCGAGTGACGTCAACTTTTCACAAAGGGCAAGCAAAGTGCTGTTGTCTGTCTTTAAGCAGCTGTCATGTTGGCGCTCTGAAGATATTTCAGCGTTCACCTGATCGTTTCTCGCGGGGATTGAAAAGTTGGATTGGCGTGGCACAGCACGATGTGAATTTTGTGATTTTAAAGAGCCGTCGTCTCCCCAGTGACTAAAATACAAACCGTCTTGTCGCAGGGCGTGCCTTTGAGCAGACCTTCTGTGTAGATCAAGTTTTCTATGCACCGGGCCGGTTGGAACATATTCGGTTTCCGTAACCTTTTCGCGCGTTAGATTTTTCCACGTTCTCTGAGAAATATGGCTTGATGGAGATTGTTTTAGGGGTGAAGGAGAGCAAGATAACTGCAATAATTCAGGATTCACCACTTTGTAGACTACATTTTTCTCAACGTTCATGCAGCGGGATTTGTCTAAATGCTGAACAAAATTTTTGGTTTCTCCAAGAAACATCCAGTCATCCAATGCAGGTTCTAAAATACCTTTATTTTCATTGGCCCCCTTCGATAAAAAATTATCCTTTTCATAAGAAGTATTGCCGTCTGATTGCCTAATGTCTTTCAATTGGAGAACGTTATTTTTCTGGGTGCAGGAATTCAATGAAGGCTCTTTAGTTTCAATTGAATGTTGAATTGAACAATTGCCATCTGCTGTTTCCATGTGATGCTCGTGAGAAATAATACAGGGAACCGATTCTTTCCGAGTTTCTGAGTTATCATCAAAAGTCTTCAATTCAACTTTTGAATCATCAATATCCCCTTCGTATTCGATCTTATCAGTTTCTTCTTCTTCGTGTAAAATCGAACACTGGTGGTTTGACAATGATATAAATATCTCGGGGTTAGAACACGTAATCTTAGATTCTATCGCTGTAACCTCACGGACCACATTCTCATTGGTCATTAAACTCTGACATGATGCCACGTGATTTTTATTTTTTTCCGGATCGCTCGGAACGCATTTGCTGCCAGTATGACAAGAATGTTGCCGATCATTTATTCGCCAAGGTAATCCATCTTTTGCTCGATCCAAACCATCATCATCATCAGCGGAACGCAAAATTTTGTTCTATATTTTGAACCTTGTCATTATTTTCCAAGCTTTGCCACCCAAGGCCCTCATCACACACCAAGTTTTCATTATCTTCCACAAGCTCATCTTGTGGGGTTTTTAACGTGGTTTCCGATTTTCCGAGAAGCAGAGAGTTACTCAACGCCGGCAAAATGAACTCCCCACTTGTTGAACTAACTGAGGAGATGATCTCCCCTGAAAGTGTGAGGGAAGGTATTTCTGTACCGGGTTGGCTATATACATTTTGAAGGCTAATTGGCTTTGTTGGAGATTTCCCGCTATAAGTAGAGAGTGTTTTTGGACGACTGGGAGAAAAACCAACTTGAATTCTCAACGTTTCTTCTTTGGTAGATCTTATAGCCTTACTTCTTTCATGAGTCTGAATTATATGTTGGTATCCATGCGATTCTTCTTTGTTTATGTCGAGCGGGTCATCAACCACTTCAGCTGCATTTTCATTGCTTTCCTCATCTATTCGAGCTAGAAGGAGCTGAGATACAGACGGCCGTGTCGGATCGTTAGTTTTGGATGGACCTTCAGCAGTAAAAATTGAAATTTCACCCATATTGGCAAAACAGGAAGTTGGGCCTTGAAGGTCGCGACCGACTGTCCAAGACATATCGTTTAGACCAAGATCACGTGCGAGGTTTTCAAGCTGATTGGCACCATTCTGACTGAAACATCGATATCTCACTGGTGATCTGGACTTCCGCTTTCGTTTTGAGATCTGTGTCAGCTGTTTGAGTTTCTCGTCCACAATTTCCTTCTGTTTCATTTTGAGAATGTCCGATGGACTTTTGTCTCTTTTCAAGTCATCAATCAGATCCTCGTCACTGCTTGTCCAATCTACCGTGGGGATAAATTGTCCCGTGATGTCATCCAAATCATTATGGTTGTTATCTGCTTTCAGCAACCACTTTCTGTGACTCGGTCGGCTGACGTGAGGTAGACCGTCCACAGGGGAGTTTGCCACGCATGAGTTCCCAGCACTGGTAGAGGGATATTCTTCAGCTGGATCAATTGATGATCTGTCCAGATTCATCTTGGAATCCAGAAGACTTTCTTTTACGTTATGTGACAAGTCTACGGGAATTTGAGTCAGGTTCTTAGAGAACTCATACAGGATGTCAATTTCATCGATCGTCGAAGGTGACTTAATGGTTGCTACATTACATTCATTTGAAACTACACAATTTTCTGATAATTGCGCAATATCTTCTGACTGATTTGTAATTGCTGGTTGTTTGCCGTCTGCTATTTGGTCAAAAAGTTCATCTCTGCCGTTTGAAGATACGCCTGTATCAATTGTGTCTAATGCATCACGACTGATGCTACTTGGTTCCAACTCAAAATGACACCCTTCTTCCTTAACGTCCGGATCCTCTTCTATTTGAATAATTTCTGATATGCTCTCGGCATTGAAGTCAGACTCGTAATTAATCTGTTCATCTTCCTCGATCTGAATATCCTTCTGTATCAAAATGCCGCCTTTACCTTCATCTGGATCTTTTATTTCCAGCTCCATTTTACCTACGCCAAGACCTGCCTCTGATATGTCTATTTTCGTTGTCTTCTCTGCGGTTAATTCCAGGTCATTTAAAGTATCTCTATCGGCCGTCCTGCTGAACACGCCACTTGTGTCCGAGCAGTAGACTTCATTGTCGTTTTCTTTAGTCGTCACTTCGTCCTCCTGTGAATCGTAGTCAAGGAGCTGAGTCAGCATGGAAGACGTGTATTGGCAAGTGTCAGTCTCGTGATTTTCCGTGGCACTATCGGAAGTTTCAGTCTCCGACGAAGTGTTTGAGTCTCGATGAGAGCTGTGTATGATGAAAGTTCCTGAGTCTCTTGTCCTCTGACTGCGTGACAGGAGTTTAACTTTATCTGTTTTACGTGATGGCTTTTTGTGACGCTTTTTTTCTATTTCTTTGGTGGGAAATAATGAGTTTCTCTCTTGAAGTATAAAGAACGTGGGCGAAGTTGTTACTGGGATATCCCTTGCCGCATCTACACACGTCGGGTTTTCAGAATGTTCAGTCTTATAGTTCTTCGTGATCGGAATCTTCGCTCGCTCGGGTTTCAAAAACTGTTTTGATGTAGTAGCTCTTGTAGGACTTCTACTCTTTGCTTTATCAATAACAAATGTGTTTGATCGGCTTAGTGTCTTCTTTTCGGTTATTTTATTTGTAGGAAGTTTCGATCTTGTTGGACTATGGCATTTACTTTCTTGAATTGGAGGGTCATCGGTGGACGACGCATACGTCTTGAAGAATTCGCTCATAATTTCTTCAAAATCACTAACTGCCTTCTCGTAAGCTCGCTCCGCGGCTATATTTTCCACCCGATTGTTCATACGACCAATCTTCTTCTGCAATGCATTCGCCAATTGGGCTTTTTCCAAGCACGCGTTGAGGTGTCTTTTTCGAACAATGGGATCACAATCAGAGGTGAAATGAGACAAGAGATGAGAAGTTTCTGCTGAAGACAGAACAGCCGGCCATCCATCTCGTGACACTGACGGGTAACCGCTGTTGCTAGAAATGTTTTGAAACGCTGTAATGCCTGCCACACACGTTTCTAACAGTGCAGTAATGTCTTTATCTACATCGCTATTAAGAAAAGAGTTATTTTTCAAAATGCCAAAGATTTCCTCAAGGGTGACTTTAGAAGAATATATCACGTCTTTTGACATTTTGTCGGCAAAAGAGGTTCCCGTGACCTCAGTTTGAACATTGCCGTGTGTGTCAGTAGAAGAAGTTCCTTTCAAGTTCAGTTGCTTGTCACATACTTCCAAGAGATTCGCCATTGACTCACCGTCTTCTTTATCAGTTCGTTTCTCCTCAATGGTTTTATTAATTTTCTCAAAGCAATCGAGAACACTATCGTCTACGGTCCCAGAATTTAATGGGGCGCTTTCACTTTGAAAAATATCACCTGTTCTCCTGTTCGCATGGTCAGCCTCCTTAAACAGATGTTTACCATCACTTTTGGCACTGTTATCTTCTACTTCAATCTCATCATGAAATCTGCATTTTTTAATATTTGAAAATCTGTCTTTTGTTTTAAAAGTTGATAGCTGATCATTTATCTCCGCTTCTTCCGCAACATCCACTGGTTTACACATGAGTTGTGTATCACTTACATCACCACTCCGAGAAGTACCTTCAATGGGACAAGTGTTATTTAGACGCTTGCTTTTCACTTCAGACTCATCATTAAAATTTTCAAAAACTTCTTTTGTAGCATACTCCTTTGTTTTTTCCCCGTACATTGTATCGTCCTTTTTCGTATCTGCTGTGTCTCCATTGCCCACTAGCTGATTGTTAGGGGGGTCATCTGGGATTGAGTCTCCTAGGAGATTTGTAAAGCTTTCTGTCAGTCGTACACTTAGCTCCCCATAAGGTTCAAGTGATGAATCTTGTGTGTTGACATCGGAAAATAAGGATGAGTTAATAATGTCTCGCGTAAATATTTGATCAACGAAGGTCACCCTAGGAGATACCGCAGTCATTTCACCAACGACGTCTCCAAATATGCCCTGAATGTGGTCTCCAATGACGTCACACGTATCTCCTGCGTCAGGATTTTGATTAATAAGCGGTAGCTTTTCTACGCTTGCCTTCTCCTTGATGTTGTAGACATCATCAGCCTTATTGATAACTGGCACCCCAAAGTCGAGTCCCCCGTCTTCAGTTTCAGATATTAATGAATCACAGGAAGCCGAGGTCGTGGTGGAGTAGGACGAATGAGTGCATTCCCCTTCACAGCGCACCACGTCAACAGAATAAGGGCAGTCACTAAGTTTACTGTCCAACTCATCGCAGTAGTCCGACTCTGTCATCGAACTCGCCTCATACATAGCAAGTAGATGCTCTGTCAACCCATGTTGCTCTTGCGGCAGCTCGTGTTTTAGCGTCACGTTCGTGCTGGTGTCATCAAGGCCGTCACTCTCCGTGTCAATCTCCTGAAATGCCACCAAGTCCCTGTTTTCTGACAGTAGCTCAAGGGTCCTCGCGCGCCTGTCTTCTAATTTTCTCTTGAGCTCTTCTATCAGAGTCTTGCTGTATTTTCTCCACTCAGTTTGTTTTGGTACTGTCCTGTCACCCGCAGTCATGCCATCAGCCCCAGACGGCTCATTGTCCATCCTCGTTGCAACGATCAGTGATACAAAAAGCCTAAAGCTATATGAGGTTTAAGAGACCCATCCTATAGATTCCATGATCACTTTGTCACATCATTATTATTGGTTGAATATCATAAACAACCAACATGTCTTCAGTTGAAGTGTACACGGAGTCATTAAAACAATAGAAAGGGATTAATTCCATTTTACTTCATATTTAAAATAAATTAAAAGTTTGTGTTAGTGTGTGAAAGGTGTGATAGTATTTTAACTTACACGACTTTTACTTTTAAAGTGTAGAGAATGGAACTCGACTTCTCACATTTGAAAGCTCTAGATTCGAAGGTACTTATAACATTTGAATGCAGCTCAAATATACGCGAAATTGTTTTAAAGCTTCCACTTCGAAATTATCTAATAAATAGATCACAAAAGTGCAGCGGAAGACGCAGAAGAAGAAGAAGCCATTTTGCAATCTTTTAGTAACTATGGCGCTAAGTTTTTTTCAAAAGTAATTTGGATTTAAGGCTATAATATAATCTGTATTAAAAATTACTCCAATCTGTAAATAAATCGAAACAAGTGAGTTTGATACAATTTTGGAAAACAACCGTCTTTAAAAAATGAATTGACTCAATGAATGCATGTAGACCACTGTTGGCGAACCTATGGCACGCGTGCACACAGATCCTCATCAGCCGGCACGCGATTAAAATATTACTTCCTTCACAACAGCTTAGCTAAAACCACAGTTTCGGGTTTTATAAGAGTGGTGGCACTTTGCTATAAATAAGTGGGTTTTGGTTGAATTTTGGGCACCAGGCCCCAAAAAGGTTCGCCACCACTGATGTAGACTATACCATGCAGGCAAAGCTAGATTAATAATTAACTTTATACATTATTTGACAAGTGATGTTTTCAAGAACTCTATTCTATATACTGTTGTTTTAGTTAAATAATAAAGCTTAAATTTATTGTTTTCATTACACAATTTGTTTATTTTGTATTTTATTTAAAAGCTTTATCGCAGTCCTATTCTATATGGTGTTTTGAAGGTACTGTAACTAAAGTTTGAGTTTATGTTATTTTCATGTTTTAGTAAATCGTAATGAAGCTTTAAAAAAAAATAAAAAATTCATATTAAAATAATTTTAAAATACATCATTAGAATTTTAGACAAAATAAAAAAATTCATAAAGGTAACAAGCGTTTACGTTAGGCACTATATCTACTTCTCTACTTTATTCACTGCTGGCATGCGATATTCGATTTCTAATTTGAAGACATATTAAGATGCTGAGGTAAAACATAAGAGGTGAATTGTTAAAACGTATAATTTTAATGAACGATTTTAATTAATTATTTTATTTATAAATAGTTATTAAAATTTAGTGAGATGCTTGTGCTTGATGGGAGCTAAAAAGAAAGTGTCTGTTATGTTCCAATACAGCTAGCTTCTGTCTCACGTCTTCCTATTGTGTAACACCCTGCGGAATTCTTTATATTTTTCTTTAAGAAAATCATTTATGCCACAAAATCCACATTTAGCTAAATATGGTGATGGAAACGTTAACAATATCTTTCTTGAATTTTGATTTTTAATTTCTGCTTCTTCACAAAGCTAAACAATCACTATATTTATATTAAATACAGTTTTAACTGATTCATTGTTTTGATTTTCTGCTTCTTCTTCTTGCTACCGTGTACATAAAATATCAGACAAATCCACTAACATTTGCTGCATTACCAAACTAGAAACCGATATGTTTTGGTTTTAAATGAGAAAATCTTTCTTTTAATCAGCCAATATAATTTTCAGATGATCTACAACAGTGTTTCTCAATTATTTTCTGTCATGCCCCCCCCACCCTAGGAAGAAAAAAACATTTCGCGCCCCCCCACGCGACTGTAAATAGTATCATTTGTCTATAAAATTGTTATAAATACACTTCTGCATAACGGTCAATGAGCCCACCTTTACGGAGCCTCGCACCCCCCCCTGGGGGGCGCCGCCACTATTTGAGAAACACTGATCTACAATACCATGCATAACGGTATCAGTCCCTTACCATTTTTAGAGCTTAAGGATCTTGAAACCAAATATTTTCGCCTTTGAATCGCCAACTGTTTCATTTGTTCTAAGAAGCTGGATACTTAATATCATTAGTTTTTTCAAAGACATTGGTTTAACAACACAAATGCTTTACTTCTTCTTCTTATCTGTTAAATGTTGATAAATGTTTACCATTGACTGTTATCAAGTTTTTCGCTTAAACACACAATAGTATCACATTCCATACAACTTTTCAAGCAGTTCTTTTGTCAAAATACATTTTCTTCCCTTTACTTCAGCGTGAAGTAAAAGTCTCACGTAGTTTGCATTTTGTTCTTCCCAAAATTACTTGAAGAGACGTTCTCATTTGGGATTAGCTCTAATAGCATGGCAGCGCGCTCGACTGGCGTACCGATGGTCACGGGTTCGAATCCATGTGACGGCAAGGATTTGTTCCCGAGGTCTAGGTCATCCCTGAGTCACCCAGCTCTGAATGGGTACCTAACACTAGTTATGCGGCTGGGTAATGCGTGGAACCCTCATAGCCGTGGCCTGTGAACGCTGCATCACTTGCCAACAGTCCATCTGTCATGGTCTGTGGACGCAATTATCTTCTGCATAGAAGGAGCGTCTGTATAGATAAGATAAGATCCATACATTTTATAACTCAATTTAGTGCCTCATTTAGAGCGGTTGAGATGTTTACAGCTACACATGTTTTCATATGAATAACACAATGCACAAGTACCGTCTGGATTCTCATCTTTCCTCACTTTTAAGCTGCCATTTTTCTTTGCCCAAGAGGTTATAGTTATATCTTTCATTTTATAATATTATCACCTACGTAATTTCTTTAACTTATTATATCTCTGGTTGCAGTTAGGATCGCTAAAGATTTACAATCATTTTTTCCTCGGCTAAACATTCTCCATTTATATTATGAAGTTATCAATATAACCTACCTGTCTTTCAAAGTTATTCATCCATTTATACTAATTTTTAAAAATATTGTTTTCATTTTTTCAACAAGGTGCATGTCAATATCCCTCTATTTGTCTATGCATGTCAATATCCCTCTATTTGTCTATGCATGTCAATATCCCTCTATTTGTCTATGCATGTCAATATCCCTCTATTTGTCTATGCATGTCAATATCCCTCTATTTGTCTATGCATGTCAATATCCCTCTATTTGTCTATGCATGTCAATATCCCTCTATTTGTCTATGCATGTCAATATCCCTCTATTTGTCTATGCATGTCAATATCCCTCTATTTGTCTATGCATGTCAATATCCCTCTATTTGTCTATGCATGTCAATATCCCTCTATTTGTCTACGCATGTCAATATCCCTCTATTTGTCTACGCATGTCAATATCCCTCTATTTGTCTATGCATGTCAATATCCCTCTATTTGTCTACGCATGTCAATATCCCTCTATTTGTCTACGCATGTCAATATCCCTCTATTTGTCTATGCATGTCAATATCCCTCTATTTGTCTACGCATGTCAATATCCCTCTATTTGTCTACGCATGTCAATATCCCTCTATTTGTCTATGCATGTCAATATCCCTCTATTTGTCTATGCATGTCAATATCCCTCTATTTGTCTATGCATGTCAATATCCCTCTATTTGTCTATGCATGTCAATATCCCTCTATTTGTCTATGCATGTCAATATCCCTCTATTTGTCTATGCATGTCAATATCCCTCTATTTGTCTATGCATGTCAATATCCCTCTATTTGTCTATGCATGTCAATATCCCTCTATTTGTCTATGCATGTCAATATCCCTCTATTTGTCTATGCATGTCAATATCCCTCTATTTGTCTATGCATGTCAATATCCCTCTATTTGTCTATGCATGTCAATATCCCTCTATTTGTCTATGCATGTCAATATCCCTCTATTTGTCTATGCATGTCAATATCCCTCTATTTGTCTATGCATGTCAATATCCCTCTATTTGTCTATTCTTCTGCAAAAATTATTGTAAATAAGAGGTATAGCATTTATGTCTTTGTCATTTTTTCCACAATTCTGTTTTAAGAAATGCTAATATTAACGTTTTGATTAAAATCTCTCCTATAGACGGAATTAAAGATGAGTATGAAAATTTGAAACTAATCTCAATAATCACTTGCAGTAAACAGAGATTTTTATGTTGATATTTTCCCAACAATTCTCTTTAATTAAGGCGTGAATTTCACACCATGAAAGTAAATCAAATCTGAATTGATTTGAGCTCCAGGTTTTTTTTCCTCTTTCAAACGTGCCTCAACATGATCTCGTGTAATCGACTTGTTAGCCCAGCATTGTTTGCATAAAAGACAAAAAGGTGACAGTTAATCGTTGCAGAGGTTGTGAAAACAAGTTATAAGTATTCCTTCGTATATTGACGTATATATTTGTTTTTATTGCCAGCCCAACTCATATTATTATAAGTTGAAATAAATTAATATAAGATTAATTAAAAACTAAAAATAAAGATGATTTAAATTAAATTAACGTGAAGTGTAGTAAAAGTAGACTAAAACAATGCTTATTTAAATGTTCATATGACTGATACATTTACCCAACTTCAAAATAACGTATTTCTTCAGTGTAATAATATGTTCAAGTTCAAGTAATTTTTATTGATTTTTTTTTGGCGTAATAACGTGAAATACACATTTCAGATTGACCAATTACCAAAATGTGTTAAAACTCTGCTGATTAAGTCAATAATTTGGTTCTTTAACGATGGATATAATATAGACGAATTCAGTTTTTTTCGCTTCCTGAAAAATCTTCTTTGACATTATTAAGAATCCAATTGCCCACCCCCATCCGCCACCCCGTGGTAGCGTGGGCCACACTTCTGAAAACAACGGTCTAAGGGAAACAATAAAATAAATTAAAAACCTTTTTACAATTGAAAAGAGTTACAGCCTCGCGAAACATTAAAAAAAAATTGAACATTTAAAAAAATCTTTTGTACAAGTACCGGTGTCGATTTAAAGTTCATGTGGGTTTTTGGGATCACGGCCGGATATAGGCGATTCTGTTATTGAACCAATCAAATGGACATGTTATTGATAACACTGTAGATCATCTTTAGCATCTTTACAACACGTGCCAAGATAACGTGTTAAAAATAAAATAAACGAAAGTTACATTAAGATTAGTTTAAATAACTTACCATTTTATACCCCAAAACAAATTAATAAAAAAGGGAAGACGAATTAAGGATCATAGAGATTTTGATATAACTGGGCTGGCACGCCAGTACATTTTATAAGAACATTTTCAAGGTATAAATACTTAATTAGAAACACATAGATTACATTCATTTTCAAAATATTTTCATTTATGAAAGCATGGTCTTGAACATTTTTTTAAACAGGGGAAAGGCCAATGAGGATGGTTGTTATTCTTGGATCGGCATCTAAAGTAAACTCAACTGTCTTTAGTTCGGACACTTCCACTCATTTACGTCAAGTACAGTACCATCGGCAGAGTTTGTGCCTCTTTGAGCCTGTAACTCATTGTGTCGAGCCTCCAACGGTACTCATGGATATCACCCCAGATTCGCGCCCTGTGGCGGCACTGTATTTTGGTGAAACTCTTTTCCCATGACACCCGCTCTACCGGTGGTACTCTGACCTTGTTTTGAACTAAAATAAACTAGATACGCCGCAGACTTGCTCATATACAGTGCAAAGAAAAGGGAGGGGGGGGGAGAACAGACAAAAACAGCAGCACGAGGAAATGGGAACAACGCGATTGAACGTTGGGGGGACCGCCGAAGCATTTTTTGGTCTCGAGACATGCGCACTGCGGTTAGCTACCTGCCCACAAACCCTGCACCACCTCGCTTGCCAACCATAAACTTTGATTGGTCGACCCTAGCGAGGGTCATTAATAATGCTTATTTGCACACGTCTTATGCTTGTCCTAATTTCTAGTGAATTCTTATATGTAGATATTGACCGGGCTTATAAATTCGAGGAGACGTATGAGGACGCTCTCGGAAGTAAATGATAATACTGGCGGGAAGTATTTCGGACATCGCGACAATTTCAGCCTCGCCACCATATACTCCTGAAGTATTCATGTACTGAGTGTATTGTTCAGGATAGTGTATGACTATGTTTTCGTCACTGAGAACAACGGAGAGCACGTCGCCGAAGTTATCCAAATGTTTACAGCCATGTTGCGAAGTCGGAGAGCAACAGTTGCGTCCATGATCTTTTTCCAGGATTAATGCGACAAATAGAAATAAACAGTTACCTGATGCAGGAATCGGTATAACGGTGAACGCAGCGTTTTTTTCGGTGACATACAGGGTCATGTTAGCAAAGCAAGGGGGAAGAGAACGGGCACAGACATAATCATAAAAAAAATTTAAAAATAGTGTTCCCGCTGGGGATTGAACCCAGGACCTTCCACGTGCTAGGCGGACATAATAACAACTAAATTACGATAACATGTTATTCTGTGAAGGAACAACGAAAGTGAACGCAAGAAGCACTGTTGGTCTCTAGACGTGCCCTCCCCTCCCCCACCTTCGCTTGCCAATCATAAACTGTGATTGGTCGACATCAGCGAGGGTCATTCGTCATGCTTATTTGCACACGACTTGTTCTTGATCTGGTGAATTATATATATAGATGAGCAACACGGGAATGGAAATCTAGAATTTCAGTGGTTTCTGCATACGAAACTTATTGATAACAGCCAATAAATAAAATGTTAATAATTTTGATGGCATAACGTTTGTAAGAAAACAGTAAACAGTTGGAATGTTGTTTATCTGAAAACTGTACTAATTAAATATTCTCTTAGATTATTAGAACCTCCTTAAATTTTAATATAAAATACATCAATATTTTAAATTTATTAACCACCTACTTATTATCAGTAAAGGATGCTGTACTAATTCGATTACCTGGCTAGATATGTAAATATGTATTGCATTGAAAAAAAAACACTACGAACAAAATTGTTTGAGTGAAATATATTTAGCTATATTAGGATAGATGTATATATTAAATGTAAGGAGATGGGATAAACCATTATTAGAAAAAGAGATATATGGGGCAAAATGTAGTCTTCTTATTATGTAACTTCAACAAGTTGTAACCAAGATTTCGTGAACGAGGGAAGGACATGATCAAACAAATTCTGAACAATGTCACACAAAGTGGGGACAATTTTAAACAAAGTATGAACAAATTCACAGAACCTTTGAACAATTTACACAAGATAAATTTAAGGTTCATTAACTTTAAAAAAAAGAAGGGTCTAATGCACCGAATATCTTTCACGTGGGAAATGTACTAATTGTGTCTAAACCGTGACAACTAAACTTTTGTAGTCGACCTAAATATGTTTAAATTTTAAATTTTTTTCTAAAGCTTGTATTGCATCATGGCTCACCTTATCATGAACAGTTGTACAGATACAGTTGTCGTATGTTGTCGTGTGTAGCCAACCAGTAGTCATGAAGACACTATCACGTCATCATTCTCAGTGAAACCCGCATAGTTCGGATGAGACGACTGTCACGTCATAATTGTGATCACGCATGGCTTGGATGAGACAACTGTCACGTTAGCGAGGCACATGTTTGTGAAGTAATGGGGGTGAGACTGCAATCAGGCTTTTAAAAAGGTAAATGCATAAAATAAAAACAGGGTATTAGTAGGCCTGACAGGACGTAACACAACAGCGAACGTTTCGGCAAAGAGCCTTCTTCAACGGACAAATAGTACACAAATGAAACGAATAAAACGAAATAATAGAAAAAAACACTTAGCTGCGGTGAAATCCAAGTAGTTCAGTAGAGATAAAGCAAGGAGAGAAAAGTAAGAGCTTAAATAGGAAATGAAAGGGTGGGTGTGGCCAATCAATCAGCTTGTCAGTGCGAACACAACGTTGATCCCATGTGGTGTAAGAGTCCCATATTCATGGATTAGTCTATTCTCCAGACTGACCCGGCCGGGTGTGTTTGTACAAGAAACCAAGGCGGTGACAGACATGTCATCGACGCCCATGTGGTCCCGTCCATTGAAGTGTCGGGAGACAGGACACTGTTTGTCTTGTTTAATGGCACGTACATGTTCCGCGATACGGCAAGAGAGTAACCTCCCCGTTTCACCAATGTACTTCAAAGGACAGCGCTTACACACAATGGTGTAGACCACATTGCAGCTAGTACAAAGATAGCCATTCCTAATCTTGAATGTCCCCTTAGGGAAGACAATCTGGTCCGTCTGGGTAACAAAGGGACATGTCTTGCAGCGATTACGACCACATGGCTTAGTGCCCAGATGGGAGGACGGAATAAGCAGACGGCTACGAACCAATAGGTCTCGCAGATTTTTGTCCCTCCTGAATACAATGAGGGGTGGGGTGGAAAATATGTTGTTTGTCTCAGGGTCCGCGAGGAGAATGGTGCGGTTTTTCACAAATATTTCCTTTGCTCTGATGTTGTGGGGATGGTATGTGAGCACCAATTTGCTCCTTTCATTACTATCACTGGAGCCTCCGTAGGCTGTGTCAATCTAATGAGGACTTTTTGGAAAAGGCGTTGGAAATGGTGGAGTTTTTTAGACAAAGGTCTTACCCTGAAGCTATACTTCAATCTGCACTTCAGCGAGTTAAAAACTTCACTCGTGCCGACGCTTTTGTATCACGCTCCAGTGATAGTAATGAAAGGAGCAAATCGGTGCTCACATACCATCCCCACAACATCAGAGCAAAGGAAATATTTGTGAAAAACCGCACCATTCTCCTCGCGGACCCTGAGACAAACAACATATTTTCCACCCCACCCCTCATTGTATTCAGGAGGGACAAAAATCTGCGAGACCTATTGGTTCGTAGCCGTCTGCTTATTCCGTCCTCCCATCTGGGCACTAAGCCATGTGGTCGTAATCGCTGCAAGACATGTCCCTTTGTTACCCAGACGGACCAGATTGTCTTCCCTAAGGGGACATTCAAGATTAGGAATGGCTATCTTTGTACTAGCCGCAATGTGGTCTACACCATTGTGTGTAAGCGCTGTCCTTTGAAGTACATTGGTGAAACGGGGAGGTTACTCTCTTGCCGTATCGCGGAACATATACGTGCCATTAAACAAGACAAACAGTGTCCTGTCTCCCGACACTTCAATGGACGGGACCACATGGGCGTCGATGACATGTCTGTCACCGCCTTGGTTTCTTGTACAAACACACCCGGCCGGGTCAGTCTGGAGAATAGACTAATCCATGAATATGGGACTCTTACACCACATGGGATCAACGTTGTGTTCGCACTGACAAGCTGATTGATTGGCCACACCCACCCTTTCATTTCCTATTTAAGCTCTTACTTTTCTCTCCTTGCTTTATCTCTACTGAACTACTTGGATTTCACCGCAGCTAAGTGTTTTTTCTATTATTTCGTTTTATTCGTTTCATTTGTGTACTATTTGTCCGTTGAAGAAGGCTCTTTGCCGAAACGTTCGCTGTTGTGTTACGTCCTGTCAGGCCTACTAATACCCTGTTTTTATTTTATGCATTTACCACATGTTTGTGATCGAAGATGGTGTTTTTAGTTATCCCAATATGTCAAACGCGCCGTATCGGGATAACTTTTAAGTTATAGGTGACAACATGTTTGATGTGTAATAATAATAATAGGTTATTTTTTTCATGTATAAAATGGCAGGAAATATGTTTGTTAAAGAAAAGCACGACGCGTCAAGTTAATCTACAAAAAATATTCTATATTTTCCTGAGACTAAAAAAAATTAAACATTAATCTTAATGAATTTTTCTATTTTTGAATAATGAAAAAGGAACTATATTTAACACGCAAAAATCTAAAATAAAACAAACTACGTGTATTAAATTATTATTATTTTTTTAAATGTAAACAACACAACATTTTTTTTTCAAATAATTATCCGAATTACCAAGCATACATAAAATATTAAGATAAGAATACCGAAACGATCTCCAACTATTTTGAGAACGTACTATTTAAAATTACTATAGAACTTAGTGACCCCTAATAAATAATTAAGATAAACTTTCATGTCGCTTCCACTATTGTGTTTTTTTTTGGTTAAGATGCATTCGGGCATTTTAGTACACGAATAGATTTTAGAACATGATTCTTACTTAATTATTTATAAATAGTAAATATTAATTTATGTTCTTAAATCTATGTTTCAGTTTTAAAATTAGCAGATAGCTCAATGTTTCTTACTGAGTGAATAAAGGCCCATTGAAACTTAACTCTTACACAATTTATTGGACGCAATAAAACACGAAACGTAAAACTTAGGCCAACGAAAGTGACATTTAGAATGCCAGAAAGGTCAAACGTCTAACAAAATATCATGCAAATACAAATTAGTATCTGAGCAAATGTTCATTGAGCTATGAACTCATCACAACTTTCATCGGCGTATCCCCTCCACCACCACCACATAACCCTGACTCAAGGTCTTCACTGATCTTCTTTTGTAAAAAAAATGGAGTGGGGTACCTGTAACAAAGGTTTATAGGTTGTCGAAGTGACCCAAAGTTCCTCTTTTATTTTCTCAATCTGGTAGTTTTTAAACATAAAAACAACAGTGCAGAGTTTATATTATTTGACACCCATCAGTAAAGTTTTCACATGAATTAGAATTTCAGTTAAAAAAATCACTTAGCATCCATACCTGTTGAAATTTAAAAGACACTGGAGTAAAATTGTCTGAAGCGTTCCATCTTTTACCGTTATGTGTTGAAATGAATCTCCATAACATACTAATTTGTAACGATGTTTTACTTTACAAAAAAGTATGTTTAATTACTGGCCTGGTCTCATTGTGTAATATGGATGTAATGTTATTAGAAATATAAATTATCATTTATTATTATTATAGAAATTAATTTGCACCTTCCAATTGGACAGACAGTAAGATAAAAAACGAACCCTCCCCCCCCCAAAACCAACAAACAAACACAGTGTTCTTTCTTTTTGTATTCCTTCGAACATTCTAATTTTTGACAAACAAATTGTAATTTACTTTTAGTATCTTAAAGGTAAACTAATTGTTGAAAAATGTAATCACTAATTTTGTAAAAATCAAATACTTAACGTAAGATTTTAAAGTACACATTAGAACTCTTAATTTTTATTCGACATAAATGTGATTGATTTCAGTTATAAAAATTGCTTGAAGAAGCATAAATGTTTTTAATTTTAAAACTTGAACCCAATAACCATCTTGAACCTAACAGCCCATATTTAACCTATTAGCATTATAGCTTTATTTTGTAAAGTACTTTGGATGCACAACTTGAGAGAATGTTCAATAAATATAAACTTTGGGGAAACAGAATTTATCTTTTGTGACGCATATACATATTTGAAAGATCGCAATAGTAGTATCAGTGGTTATGTCCATTAAGATTTAGAATGTTAGTTAGGCTACTCGTCCTTATCTCGATCTTTTGACTTGCTGTAAAGAGAGCACGATTTTGTTAGGACAAGGTTAACGTATTCAGGACCAGGAATTTGAAATCTGATCTATTTAAAGGAACAAACTTCCACAACCTCAGTACCTTTGACATCAAGTCTCGGCGACATCAAATCATCAACATGAAGTCCATCGCTGTTGTAGCCTTCACTCTCTTTGCCTGGTAATATATTTGTTAAAATGTAGAGAAACGGAACATAATTATTAAAAATAGTTAATCTTTTGTTAGCTTGATTTATTTTCTCTGGATCCAAAGTTTTAAAGTTATATATATTATATTTTTTAAATATCAGATTACCATGAAGGTTAAAACGAATAACCAAATTTAAGGATAACAATTAAATTATATTTATAAATATAAATTATAATTAAAGGATATTTTTCGTTTCAATATAGTCTAAAATGAAACAGACGAGTGCTAACTACTTCGCGAGAGAGCAAATCTCACCACTGCGTGGCTCGCTATTCCGTTTGCTAGGCAGATCTGAAATCAACCAATGGGTACACTTGTCATATAGGGGAAACTGGGGTAAAATGGGGTACTTAAGAATGAAACCGTATAAAAGTCACAAAAATAAATAAAATGATTACAAATAAATGTTGAAATATCAGAATACAACATAGACAACATTGTAACAAAGCAACAAGTCAAAAGGATGTAAATTAATTGATTTATTTAATTTTTTTAAAAAATAACATAAAAACCCTCATTTTACCCCACGCATAGGGGCAAAACGGCAAAATGGGGTAAAAGGAAGAACTCAAAGATTAATCACTGCTAGTACATAGCTCACACAAAAAGTCAGGTTTTTTGTTTCTTTCATCAATGCCTGCACAAGAATAATGAGCCCATCTGTGGCACTCAGTACATGAGACCCAACTCTCTGTGCTGCTGGAGTAAAGCTCCTCACAATAGAGGCATGGTGTGTCTTCATTTGATTTTTTGACACATGTGATTTTAAACACCAATATCAACGAAATGATAGATGAGCATAGGAGCTGTTGACCAACCTTCTTGCAATCCTCGCACATTAAAGCTTTCTCTGTGAGCAGCATGAAAAGAAATGCCAAATATGTGTTTGGTAGTTTGAGTAGCAATATGTGCAATGAGCAACTGGTATCGGAAATGGTATAGCAACAAGCTGGCTTTTCATTTTCAGGTTTCATTTTTGGAAGTGTTAGAGCTACAAGGTGGTATTCCTTACCATTGCCCCAGTGCTATAACATTGTAATCTATCGTGACTGTCACCTTGCATTTCTTTACAGCTAAATATAAAGCATGGACTGCATCCTTTAAAAATTTTTAATTATAGATTTATTATGTGGGATTTAAGCTTTCCGTTAACTTTAAGACACAGAAGAACACACACACGTATTGATCATTGGGATTGGGTGCGCTAGTAGCGGTGGTCTCACGTACCGGGGCTCACATAATTGCTTGACATAAAAATAAATGGAACACTATTATTATTTACCGAGCGGTAGTAAATTACATACAAAAAAATGACATTAAAGTTCGAACTTTTCAGCGTGGTAGCCCAACCAGGAGGTGGCAGTGCAAATTTGGACAGAATATTCAACCAATATGCTGGCAATGACAACACTTTGTCACAAGCTGAGCTGAACAGATTCTGGCTCCACTTTGATGATAGCGGTAAGTTATTACATACAAGACATGGGAGAAATTTTAGTATAATTTAAATTTCGGTTTATTTGTTAAAGTCTCAATGATAATATAAGTTTGTACATTTAAGGAAAGGTATTAAAGTATTCTAGATTTAAGCTGCTATTAAAACTACATATTTTATTTATGTCAATTGAAAGTTACTATGAAAAAAGCTATGAAAATTTGAGTCTCTTACCCAAAGATGAAGGTAAATATAAACCAAAATATAAAAATAAATGTTTTCTAAAAGGTGACGGCCAGGTGAGCAAACAAGAGTTTGACAGCAGCTGGAGACAAGAGAACCTCCCCAACCCAGAAAACGCTCCACTTTTCTTCCTTGAGTTGGACAGAGTAGCTGATGAGGTCCTCAACTCACAGGACTTCCCACACATCTTCAGACTCTGGGATGAGAACGGTAGTTTTATTTATTTTGATTTTATATAAAATAAATTGCAAGAAATTATACTCTTCACATAATTTTCTTAACAAAAGATTGTAATTAGCAAAGACACATTTCTTAAAAAAATTTAATGTCATTTAACCAACAACTCTATATTAATTTTACAGGTGATGGAACCATCAGTGAACGAGAATTCAGATTCAACTGGAACGCCTATTTTAATTAACTCACACAACCTCAGAATGACAAATACTTTCTTGTATTATAACTTTGAAATGCAATATTAAATTTTTTTTTAAAATTCGACATTTTGTCAGTTATTTATTCTGTCTTTATGATGTAAAAAGTTAAAGTGATGTTGTTATTTGTAGTCAGGAAACAACAATGCTGGCCATTAGAGTAAATATTAAAATTATTTTTAGAATATGTCAGTTAAATCTGAAAAAATGCTGTGTTCTAAAACACTATTATCAGTTTGCAGTGCCATTGATTTCTTCATTGGGTAATGCTGAAATCGAGCTGTTATTGACAAATGCTATGTGTTGTATTGTAGGTGTCTAATAATTGGTTCTTCCCAGTCTTTCTACAATTTTTGCTTCTTGAGTCTTGCCTAAAATAGATTGAGCTCAAATGCAACAACATCTTCACATTCGCTCTTACATGTAGAGGCCCTCTGAATGTTTAACTGATGCAATAAATCGCAAATATAGATTTCTATCATCAGCGGTCACCCAAGTCACATTGTGGATATTCTCTTGCTGAATTGCGCAGCTGTGAAAAAGTAGCTAATTGACTGGACTGTCAGTCTTGGAGCTATCTCATTTTTTTCTTCTAAGCAATCTATTTAATTGAGAGGTGCATTGAAGACATAAAAATTAGGGCTGTTATCCTTTAATTTAAATTTAATCGTTAACTATAGAAAAATTATCGATTAATTAATCGATAATTTCGATTAAAGCCAAAAATAGAAATTTTTGACGTCATTAAACTGATCATTTCTCACGGACATTGAAAATTTCGAATATTTTGAACTAAATGTTTATGACAATGTGTTGATACTTGGTCGGAGTTTGTGCTGAAAATGGTACGTCAGCGATGTATCTGATCCTTTAAAACAGTGGTTCCTAACCTTTTGGGGTTCATGCACCCCTTCAGATGCCCCAAAAAGTTCATGCACCCCCTCGTGAAACTTGCAGAAAATGCATAATAAACTATGTTTATTTTAGGAACACAACAGGTTTGACCATAGGCAACAGGGAATTTAGTGAGAGATCTGCTGCTTCTTATGATCAATCAGCGATTTAAATCTTGGGACTTTTTTGAACAAAGCAACTCACATGTCATCCTCTGCATTCAACGTATTCCTTTCCTTGGTTGTAATCGTCAAAGGTGTGGAGAATCCTTCTCCACAGAGATAGTTTGTGGCAAATTGAAGGAGAGTCAGTACTGCCCTCAGTGCTGGCTAGTTGTGGGTAGTAATCTAGCTGGGCGCACCAAAATTCTATCAAGGTATTGCAACTAAATGCACTCCTCAGTACTTCTCTGGTTCTCAAATCAATCAGGTCATCTTTAGCAAAGTCACTGTCATCAATGTTGTCCAAGTCACAGAGAAAAGGATTGCGAATCCAAAGGTATTTCCTAGCAAATTCTTGACAGAAATACCCATCAAAGGACTTTTGCAATGTTGACAGGTGCTCTGAAAGTTCCCCTTTGATTTTGTCAGGCAGTGATCTCTCAGTGCTTCCTTCTGCACCAGATATTACAACTTCATCCAAGAGTGAAAAGTTGGCCAAGTTGGACTTTTCTAGTCGTCTTTGGAATAGTGGCACTTTTTTAAGGAAGGCTTGCAATCTCTCAGTAGTATCCATTACAGTCACAGCAGGTCCTTGGATAGATGTGTTCAACTCATTCAAGATGTTGAAGATGTCAGCCAGGTATGCCAGGTAATAAATGAAATTTGGATTGTCAAACTTGTCAGCAAGGTCACTCTCTTTTTCTCGCAAGAAAATGGCAAGCTCTACTCTCAGTTCTACTAACTGAGAAAGTATCCGTCCCCTGGACAACCAGCGCACCTCAGTGTGGTAGAGCAGAACGTCATGCTCAGAGACCACCTCCTGACAGAACAACTTGAAGAGGCAGTGGTTCAAGGCATGTGAGCTGATAAAATTTACAACTTGGACTGCAGTAGAAAGAACTGACTTCAAGGTTGGAGGTAGAGTTTTGCATGCCAGGGCCTGACGATGAAGAATACAGTGTTTAGTGACAATATCTGGAACTTCTTTCTTTACCAGTGCTGAAAATCCTGACTTATTATCGAGCTTGGAGGGAGCACCACCTGTTCAAATTAAAGAAATTCTTGAAATCCAGGCAAACTGGATTTCAGTGAAGAGTGCCCTGACTAGCTGTAGCACATCAGCAGCTTTGGTAGCAGCTATGAGTGGCTTACAAAAGAGAAATTCCTCCTTCAGCAATCTACTGAGAAAATATCTCAGAAATACAAGAATCTGACTGCATTGTGCTTTATCGGGGGATTCATCCATATGCATGCTAAATGGAAAAGGACTGCTTCTCATCTCGCACAAGACTTGATCCAGAATGTCTGCAGTCAAGTCACTAATCCTGGAATGAATAGTGTCATTGGAAAAAGGAACTTTCTAAACCTGCTTCCTCTGCTGGTGACCACACATCAGTTCCACCATCTCCAGAGCACAAGGCTTCACCAAATTTCTCCAATGGTGTGGGGCTTCTTGTTCTTTGCAATAAGATTTGCAACCTTGAATGATGCCTCCAGTGCAGGTTTCTGTGACAAAGAAAATCAAAGCTTGGGCAAGGTACCTGAGGTCAAGAAGCGAGCTCTCTTCTGCTTGAAGACCTCAACACTGTCCTTGGAATTGGATGGATGGACTTTCTCCAAGTGCTCTCAGAGTCTAACAGGCTTCATGTTGTCATTGCACAGGATTTTTCCACAGAGGAAGCACTGGTGCTTTTGTGTTCCATCTATCTCTCTCTTTTTTATTATTTATTAACGATCTTACGGGGGTGAGGATCAGTCACAGGCACATTTTTAACTGACGAAGTTGATGTTTTAAATGACCGGAATTGGAGCCTCAACTTAGGATTGTAGGTTTCATTGACGAATAATGGCTTACAACTAACGTTTTTAAGACCTTTGTAGTGTACCGAGCAATAAAAGTGAAGGAAAAAAAGTCCCAACTTTACATCCTCTCAAAACAGTTAGAGGGTCACGGGAAGACATATATCTGACGTATTTGATGACAAAATTAAATTATTTTTTAGAAAACTGTGACTTAAAACAGGAAATTCCTAGGAACATGTAGAGCGAACCGTTCATTTTGCGAAAAAGTTTTTCCGCCAATTTTCTACATGCGCAGAACGATGCGTGAAGAAAAAAAAAGTTTGTTCATGGGCGCCCATTAACACGGAATGCCTTGCTTATGGTTTATCAGTTTTTATTTCTTTTTTCCTTCTTCTTTTTTTTTCTTCCTCTTTTTTTTTAACTGAATGGTTCATGCACCCCCTGGAACCTGCTCATGCACCCATTGGGGGTGCATGCACCACTGGTTAGGAACACCTGCTTTGAAAGATAATTGTTTATTGCAGTGAACACAGTAAACTTTTTCACCATCTTCGACTTTGTCATCCACAGTTAGCTTAAAGACATAATTTTTGCTCAACTTTCTAGTTATATGTTAAAATTTAACTGCGCTGATGCTGTCAGCCATTTTTTAGTTGACGTATGCCGGTCCACATAAAGTAATAAAATAAATTATATTACGCGGGAGAAGTTTGTACGTAAAAAATATATAAATTATTATTAATTATTAATAATTAATTATTTATTGATAAAAATTTTTAAAAGTATTATACATATTTTCTTTAATTTTAATCAAATTTTTATCGATTAAAATAATTTTAATCGATAACATTTTTTAACGATTTATCGAGAAATTAATCGTTAATTTCCGCAGCCCTAATAAAAATACATTACTTTTCCCGATTAAAAATGCAATGGGAAAAACAACAAACTCTTCTCAACTTGCTCATATGTTTAACATATATGTGACTTCTTTTTTTGCTGTGTAACTGATTTCAGTTCAAAATAAACACGATCAATAACATCCATCATCTAATTTCTGTTTTTTCTTACAGAGTATCAAGCATGTCTTAAGTTTTCTTTTGTTATTCTAGTCTCAAACTAAATCTTCACTCTTCTGAAACTTTAATTTTTGCCTGTTTCCACAGGTGTCAGAAAGTACCCCGCAAAAAACAATTTGAAAGCCACACGTATCATCACCATTTTTAAAGAGTAAAGTAAAGATGCAATTAATTATATATTTTACTGACTTTGTGATCAACTATCAATGACACCTAGTTGATTTTCCCAAGTCTCATGATTGTATGATTTTAGGATCAGTTTCTATCATATGCCAAACCCAGCAACACATTTGGAAGTTGATTATTTTAAAATGAATTGCTGACGAATGATTATATTCCATCCTTGACCGCCCCATTTTCTTGTCATTTGACATCAAGTTGATGTATAACAATAAAATGTTATTTTATTTTATGTATGAGATGGTGGGCAATATGTTTTCACGATGCCTCAAATTAAAAAAAAACCCTCTATTTAACTAGAGACGTTATACAAAATTGAAACCTTGAATAGTTTAATTTTTCCATTTTTTTATATTAAAAAATGGAAATTTATTAGTAGAGGGTGGCCGGAAATGGTTTTTTTTACTAATTGTTAATAATTTTGAGCTCATAGTGTTAATAATTTTGAGCTCATAACGTTTGTAAGAAAACAGTAAACAGTTAGAATGTTCTTTATCTGAAAACTATTCTCTTAGAGGCTCCTTAAATTTTAATATAAAATACATCATTATTTTAACTTTATTAACCACATACTTATTATCAGTAAAGAATGCTGTACTAATTCGATTACCTGGCTAGATATCTAGATATGGATGGCATTGAAAAAAAAACAAAGAAAAAAACTACGATCAACATTGTTAGAGTGAAATATATTTAGCTATATTGGGATAGATGTATATATTAAATGTAAGGAGATGGAACAAACCATTATTAGAAAAAGAGATATATGGGGCAAAATGTAGTCTTCTTATCATGTAACTTCAACAAGTTGTAACCAAGATTTCGTGAACGAGGGAAGGACATGATCAAACAAATTCAGAACAATGTCACACAAAGTGGGGACAATTTTAAACAAAGTATGAACAAATTCACAGAACCTTTGAACAATTTACACAAGATAAATTTAAGGTTCATTAACTTTAAAAAAAAAGAAAGGTCTAATGCACTGAATATCTTTGACGTGGGGAATGTACTTATTGTGTCTAACCCTTGACAACTAAACTTGTGTAGTCGACCTAAATATGTTTAAATGTTCAACTTTTTCTAAAGCTTGTATTGCATCAAGTCTCACCTTATCATGGAGAGTTGTACAGATACGGTTGTCGTATGTTGTCGTGTGTAGCCAATCAGTAGTCACGAAAACACTATCACGTCATCATTCTCAGTGATCATGCATAGTTCGGATGAGACGACTGTCACGTCATAATTGTTGTGATCACGCATGACTTGGATGAGACAACTGTCACGTTAGCGAGGCACATGTTTGTGATCGAAGATGGTGTTTTTAGTTATCCCAATATGTCAAACGCGCCGTATCGGGATATCGTTTATGTTATAGGTGGCAACATGTTTGATGTGTAATAATCCTAATAGGTTATTTTATTTCATGTATAAAATGGTAGGCAATATTTTTGTTAAAGAAAAGCACACTGCGTCAAGTTATTCAACAAACAATATTCTATATTTTCCTGAGACTAAAAAAAACAACATTAATCTTAATGAATTTTTCTATTTTTGAATAATGAAAAAGGAACTATATTTAACTCGCAAAAATCAAAAATAAAACGAACAAACTACGTGTATTAAATTATTGTTATTTTTATATATATGAACAACACATTTTTTTCCTTCAAATAATTATCCGAATTACAAAGCATACACAAAATATTAAGATAAGAATATCGAAACGATCTCCAACTATTTTTGAGACGTACTATTTAAAATTACTATAGAACTTAGTGACCCCTAATAAATAATTAAGAGAAACTTTCATGTCGCTTCCACTATTGTGTTTTTGTTTTGTTAAGATGCATTCGGGCATTTTAGTACACGAAGAGTTTTCAGAACATGATTCTTACTAAATTATTTATAAATATGTAAATAGTAATGTATGTTCTTAAATCTATGTTTCAGTTTTTAAAATTAGCAGATAGCCCAATGTTTCTTACTGAGTGAATAAAGGCTCATTGAAACTTAACTCTTACACAATTTATTAGACGCAATAAAACACGAAACGTAAAACTTAGGCCAACGAAAGTGACATTTAGAATGTAAGAAAGGTCAAACGTCTAACAAAATTATCATGCAAATACCAAATTAGTATCTGAGCAAATGTTCATTGAGCTATGAATTCATCACAACTTTCATCGGCGTAACCCCTCCACCACCACCACATAACCCTGACTCAAGGTCTTCACTGATCTTCTTTTGTAAACAAAATGGAGTCGGGGTACCTGTAACAAAGGTTTATAGGTTATCGAAGTGACCCAAAGTTCCTCTTTTATTTTCTCAATCTGGTAGTTTTTTAAACATAAAAACAACAGTGCAGAGTTTATATTTTATTTGTCACCCATCAGTAAAGTTTTCACAAGAATTAGAATTTCAGTTAAAAAAATCACTTAGCATCCATACCTGTTCAAATTTAAAAGACACCTGGAGTAAAATTGACTGAAGCGTTCCATCTTTTACCGTTATGTGTTGAAATGAATATCCATAACATACTAATTTGTAACGATGTTTACTTTACAAAAAAGTATGTTTAATTACTGGCCTGGTCTCATTGTGTAATATGGATGTAATGTTATTAGAAATATAAATTATCATTATTATTAGAAATTAATTTGTACCTTCCAATTGGACAGACAGTAAGATAAAAAACGACCCCCCCCCCAAAAAAACAACAACAAAACAAAAAAAAACCAACAAACAAACACAGTGTTCTTTCTTTTTGTATTCCTTCGAACATTCTAATTTTTGACAACAAATTGTAATTTACTTTTAGTATCTTAAAGGTAAACTAATTGTTGAAAAATGTAATCACTAATTTTGTAAAAATCAAATACTTAACGTTAGATTTTAAAGTACACATTAGAACTCTTAATTTTTATTCGACATAAATGTGATTGATTTCAGTTATAAAAATTGCTTGAAGAAGCATAAATGTTTTTAATTTTAAAACTTGAACCCAATAACCATCTTGAAACCTAACAGCCCATATTTGACCTAATAGCATTATAGCTTTATTTTGTAAAGTACTTTGGATGCACACCTTGAGAGAATGTTCAATAAATATAAACTTTGGGGAAACAGAATTTTATCTTTTGTGACGCATATAAATATTTGAAAGATCGCAATAGTAGTATCAGTGGTTATGTCCATTAAGATTTAGAATGTTAGTTAGGCTACTCGTCCTTATCTCGATCTTTTGACTTGCTGTAAAAAGCGCACGATTTTGATAGGACAAGGTTAACGTATTCAGGACCAGGAATTTGAAATCTGATCTATTTAAAGGAACAAATTCCACAACCGCAGTACCTTTGACATCAAGTCTCGGCGACATCAAATCATCAACATGAAGTCCATCGCTGTTGTAGCCTTCACTCTCTTTGCCTGGTAATATATTTGTTAAAATGTAGAGAAACGGAACATAATTATTAAAAATAGTTAATCTTTTGTGAGCTTGATTTATTTTCTCTGGATCCAAAGTTTTAAATTTATATATATTATATTTTTTTAATATCAGATTACCATGAAGGTTAAAACGAATAACCAAATTTAAGGATAACAATTAAATTATATTTATAAATATAAATTATAATTAAAGGATATTTTCCTTTCAATATAGTCTAAAATGAAACAGACGAGTGCTAACTACTTCGCGAGAGAGCAAATCTCACCACTGCGTGGCTCGCTATTCCGTTTGCTAGGCAGATCTGAAATCAACCAATGGGTACACTTGTCATATACACATGTGATTTTAAACACCAATATCAACGAAATGATAGATGAGCATAGGAGCTGTTGACCAACCTTCTTGCAATCGTCGCACATTAAAGCTTTCTCTGTGAGCAGCATGAAAAGAAATGCCAAATATGTGTTTGGTAGTTTGAGTAGCAATATGTGCAATGAGCAACTGGTATCGGAAATGGTATAGCAACAAGCTGGCTTTTCATTTTCAGGTTTCATTTTTGGAAGTGTTAGAGCTACAAGGTGGTATTCCTTACCATTGCCCCAGTGCTATAAAATTGTAATCTATCGTGACTGTCACCTTGCATTTCTTTACAGCTAAACATAAAGCATAGACTGCATCCTTTTAAAAATTTTAATTATAGATTTATTATGTGGGATTTAAGCTTTCCGTTAACTTTAAGATACAGAAGAACACACACGTATTGATCATTGGGATTGGGTGCTCTAGTATCTATGGTCTCACGTACCGGGGCTCACATTATTGTTTGACATAAAAATAAATGGAACATTATTATTATTTACCGAGCGGTAGTAAATTACATACAAATTAATACAAACAATATTGCACACTTCATATGTATGCATTATATAATCTGGCACATTTGTTCCACAAAGCTATCGTAACGGATTACCTTAAAAAAAGAGAAAAAGACTTTAAAGACATTGTTGAAATTAGTTTTTAATGGATTAAAAAAAAATGACTTTGAAGTTCGAACTTTTCAGCGTGGTAGCCCAACCAGGAGGTGGCAGTGCAAATTTGGACAGAATATTCAACCAATATGCTGGCAATGACAACACTTTGTCACAAGCTGAGCTGAACAGATTCTGGCTCCACTTTGATGATAGCGGTAAGTTATTACATACAAGACATGGGAGAAATTTTAGTATAATTTAAATTTAGGTTTATTTGTTAAAGTCTCAATGATAATATAAGTTTGTACATTTAAGGAAAGGTATTAAAGTATTCTAGATTTAAGCTGCTATTAAAACTACATATTTGATTTATGTCAATTGAAAGTTACTATGAAAAAAGCTATGTAAATTTGAGTCTCTTACCCAAAGATGAAGGTAAATATAAACCAAAATATAAAAATAAATGTTTTCTAAAAGGTGACGGCCAAGTGAGCAAACAAGAGTTTGACAGCAGCTGGAGACAAGAGAACCTCCCCAACCCAGAAAACGCTCCACTTTTCTTCCTTGAGTTGGACAGAGTAGCTGATGAGGTCCTCAACTCACAGGACTTCCCACACATCTTCAGACTCTGGGATGAGAATGGTAGTTTTATTGTTTTGATTTTATATAAAATAAATTGCAAGAAATTATACTTTTCACATAATTTTCTTAACAAAAGATTGAATAAACAACAATAACAAAAAATTTAAATTTAAAAAAAATTAAAAAAACAAAGAAAAAAACAACAACATTTCTTAAAATTTTTTAAAAATGTAATTTATAAAACATTCTCTACATCAATTTTACAGGTGATGGAACCGTCAGTGAACGAGAATTCAGATTCAACTGGAACGCCTATTTTAATTAACTCACACAACCTCAGAATGACAAATACTTTCTTGTATTATAACTTTAAAATGCAATATTAATTTTTTTTTAAATTCGACATTTTGTCAGTTATTTATTCTGTCTTTATGATGTAAAAAGTTAAAGTGATGTTGTTATTTGAAGTCAGGAATAGGCCTGTCAATGTGTACCCGGGACCGGGTAGTGATTACCCGGGTAGTAAAATTCCGCTCGGGTACCCGTGAGAATGTGGCTTCAATGTCTATATTAACCGTAGGCTCCCATGCGACTTTTTTGTGTTACATTGTGACCCCCGAAACAATTTATCAAATGAAAAGTTTTGTTTAAAAAATATGCTGTGAAGTACATCTAAGGAGAAATATCTGTCAACGGGAAGTATCTGTCAACGGGAAATAAATTACGGTCCCAACAAACTACAATGTATTTGGATACATTTTTTTTCTCTCAATCTGAAACAGACTTCGCACAACACAAAAAAGTTTTGGTTCTATAAAAGAATCATTTAAAAATCCTCTGCCAAAAATAAGGATGGACTGATTAGAGATGAAAGACGCTGTTTCTTTAAAAAAAAACTGCTTTGACACTAAATTTGCTTTGAAATACGCCCATTGATACTAGCTAATATTGTTTATCTACCCACTCTCCTCCCTTCACTCCTATAACTCACGCCCCTATCCAGTGGCGGATTTAGGTTTGCCTGCGTGGGGGGGCAGGAGAATTTTTGGGGGGCGCAGCAAATTTTTTTTTATTCATTCATTTAGTCGAAATATTTCTAGGTGCTGAAATTGAAATAAAATTCATTTGTTTAAATTGCTCGTTCTGCAATGAAGATTAGAAATTTGAAATGAGATTCACTCTTATTCTTATTGCTATATTTTATGTTGAAAAAAAAATTCTGCTCACTTGAGATTTACTTTATAAGTTTTCAACTTAAGAGACTGCTGCAGTCTAAAAAATGAAATTTAAAGTGTGTTGTTTATGTTACACACATTTTCAGAGTTGCTCTGTGTCAACTTGCTAGACAAAAAGAAACATCTAGTCTTAAGTAGATTTGGTTAATCAATTGAATTTATGACTTCACTGTTTACCAAAGTATAAAAGCCTATAAATTATAAATCTTTCCACAACATATCCTGATTTTAAAAAATAACGTAAAGAAACTAACAGCTGATAAATTCTAGATATATTAATAGTTGAATCAATAATTAAAGCAAATGAAATAATTGTGCAGACTTAACTTCCTTATCAATTGTCGCCGATAATTAAGGTGCGAGATTTAAACCAGATATTACAGTTTCGTCATTTGAAATACGATATTTAGCAAGCAGTTTGGTTTTGATTAGAAGTTTTGTGTTTAGCAATTTTTTTCTGCTCTAGTGACACCTTTTTAGTGTTCATCGAGGGCGTCTTTAGGGGGCAAAATTTTAGACCCAACAGGGGCGCGGGGGGGGGGCAAGCCGACCCCCCTGCCCTATAGCTAAATCCGCCACTGCCCCTTACATCCGCTTGTATTTCTGTGTTTATTAACACGTGGTGACCTAGAAAAACTGATGGTAATAATGCGTACAAGGTTATCAGTATTTAAATTTAATAAATTAAAAAAATACTAACACTGTAAGATAGGTAAGACGTCGGCTGTGAGGATGGACTTCACAGAGATGAAAGAGGCCGTGTTGTTTTTAACCACGTTTTATTAACTCGCTTTCGTTCCTGTGGCATTGTCCAAGATTTTTTCAAATCTACCAACGTAAAATTGAACCACTTCTGATGGTCCTAGAGATCTGAAAATTTTACCACAGATAGATCTTGGATGACAATGCATTTTATCAAAATTTCAGATCGATCGAATGTACCGTTATTAAATTATTGAACTGTTTAGTTTATCTATAGTCTATATATAAGCATCTGTAACAGTCTGCTTTTGTTGACGTCCATGAGTTCACCCCGTGACCACATCACAATGTTTTTAAAACATTGGGCGGGCGCTTGTGAGGTGTTTGGTAAAATAAATAGAGGTAAAAAAATATTTATAAAAACCAGTTTGTTATAAGTGGACTAAAAAGAATCAAATAAATAAATGTAAAAAAAAGATTTAAAAAAAACACGTTTTTATAAGCGGACTAAAAAGAAGAAAATAATTTAAAACTTATAAGTTCAAGTACTTTGATTTAATATGACTAAAAACGTGGGGCGGGTGTTTTGTACAAAATTTAAAGATTTCTAATTTAGAAATCAAAAGAGAGATATATAAGTGAGAGTATGAGTGAGCTGCATATGTGAAACCTCATAAGCGCCTACCCCACGTTTTTAGTCATATTAAATCTAATCTTTATCTTATCTGTTTCAGACGCTCCTTCTATACAGACGATTATTGCGTCCTACGCTTATCTATGGTTTGTGTTTAGTCCTGCATTCTTATTAGAGTTTTAAATGTTGATAAAGTGTTGGCTTTCCTGGTTTCTTCAGGCAACCCATTCCACGCCCGAATTCCGGATGGGAAGAACGAAAATTTGTATGAGTTTGTTCTTGCATACGGAATAAGAAAGGTGTTTTTATCCTTATGTCTATCTGAGGGTTGTATTAAGTTATCTTTGTGTTGTATTTCTAAATTAGAGTTAATTGCTTTATGTATGATTACTACTTTACACTTGGTTCTTCTATCCTCTAATGTTTCAAGGTTTAATGATTTAACTAATGGTTTTATTCTAGTCAGTTTTGTATATTCTCTAGTAATGAATCTGGCAGCTCTTTTTTGGATTTGTTATAGTTTATCAATGTTTTTTTTGGTGGATGGGTCCCATACAGAAGATGCTTGAACTTGAAAGTACTTGAACTTATAAGTTTTAAATTATTTTCTTCTTTTTAGTCCGCTTATAAAAAGTGGTTTTTAAAAATCTTTTTTTTTACTTCTATTTTTTGTTCATAAAAACACCCTTGTTTTGACATTAACTTTGCTTTGAAATAGCCGACAGTGGGTCACCGATTGATACTATCTAATGCCGTTTTTCTACCCCCCCCCCTCTCTTCACTCCTTTAACCAAATGCTTCTCAAACTTTTTAGAATGGCGGACTGGCAGGATTTTTTTTCCACTGGTGCACTATTTTACCTGTACGTACATGGTAGCGAAATTATGTATTTTGTTTCCTTTTATTTCTTTCATTTATTCGCTTATTGTCAAAAATGACAAATTCTATTGGGTTAGTATTATTGGTAGCAATTGGAGGATTATAATTATATATTTTTTCCTTTCATGATAACTTATGCGGACCACCACTTTGAGAAGCACTGCTATAACCCACACCCCTTGCATTCGCATGTGTTTCTTGCGTTCATGAACACGTGTTTGCCTTGCCCAAAATTGATATTAATAATACACCCAAAGTTAATAAGATGGTTAAGACGTCGTGTGCAATCAGGCCAATCGAGTTGACAGCGACACAGCAAAATGCAACCGTTGTAATGAAATTGTGTCTGCGAAGGGTGGCAACCCAACGTGATGAAACGCCATCTGAACGCTATTCATAAAATTGATATTGATAAACAAATCGCCGATCCACCCAATATCAGAAATTTTTTGGTGTCAACTGACCACAGCACGATCACTTAAGATTTACCACAGTATTGCGTCCTTCATCGCCCTTAGCATCGACTACCGACGCCAAGTGGATATTAAAATTCAAGGTATGACACTGAACGTTACGTCATTGCTGTTGACATTTTTTTGCATGTTTAGTCAGTTTAGTTTACTGTAGTTTTAGTTTATGAGGATGACGAATGCATTTACAGCAGAAATTGAATGCAAGTTTTAGTGCATTATAGTTAATTGTAGTGCATTATAGTTAATTGTAGTGCATTATAGTTAATTGTAGTGCATTAGTAATAGCATGTTACTGGAAGCAAGCCGTTGGCTACTACTACTGTGTGTAATGAGATGCATGGATGGTGGCTAGATTGCATTGTATAGCGGTCATGACGGGGAAAATTATGCGACTTTTAGAACGGGTAACCCGGGTACCCGTTCGAAATTTTCACGGGTACCCGGGCAGCTTTTTGCAACAAAATTGATAGCCCTAGTCAGGAAACAACAATCCTGGCCATTAAAGTAAATATTAAAATTATTTTTAGAGTATTTCAGTTAAATCTGAAAAAAATGCTGTGTTCTAAAACACTAATATCAGTTTGCAGTGCCATTGATTTCTTTCATTAGGTAATGCTGAAATCGAGCTGTTATTGGCAAATGCTATGTTGTATTGTAGGTGTCTAATAATTGGTTCTTCCCAGTCTTTATACAATTTTTGCTTCGTGAGTCTTGCCTAAAATAGATTGAGCTCAAATGCAACAACATCTTCACATTCGCTCTTACATGTAGAGGCCCTCTGAATGTTTAACTGATGCAATAAATCGCAAATAAGTTTTCTATCATCAGCGGTCACCCAAGTCACATTGTGGATATTCTCTTGCTGAATTGCGCAGCTGTGAAAAAGTAGCTAATTGACTGGACTGTCAGTCTTGGAGCTATCTCATTTTCCTTTTCTAAGCCAGGGGTTCCCAACCTTTTTGTACTCTAGAGCACATTCTAAAATATCAGTAGGGTGGCGGGCGCACCCTATTTTTAATAGAAAAACTCCTTCCACAACTTCTCATTCTCCCATAATTTATTTTCATATATTCATAATTTATTAATAAATTAATTAAATAATAAACAAACATGTTTCAAAATAATTAAATTATTATTCAAACTGCATACACACAGAGACATGTATTTACAAAACGTAAACAAAGTAAACAAAAACACAAATACAAAGAAAACATTTTATAAAAAAATATAATATTATGTCAATGTAATCTTTGGCATTGCATATCATTGGCCAGTGCCTCATAATTAGGAGAGTAAGAGGATAATCCTGTTAGCAAACAATCATAAAGATGCTCATCGGTGAGTCGAGATCTATATCTTGATTTTATTAAGTTCATATTTGAAAACAATGATTCGCATAAATATGTCGAACCAAAAAATGTTTCAATTTTATACGCCATTTTTTTAAAAAAGGGAAACTTTTCTCTGTCCACTGTATTCCAAAAGTCACCTGATACTAAAGATTTTAGCAAAATATCATTCTTAAGGTTCAACATTTCTAACTCTAGTTCTTCTGTCTTACCTTGAACAAAATCTGCAATACATGCGGCCATTTCCATTACATTTATTTTGGAAAGTAAAAGGATTGATACAGAAGGACACAATTGGCTCGATATATGTAAACTGCAAAAATCTCTCTACAAACTGTTTTTTTAACACTTGAAGATGCTTAATAAATAATGACCCGTTTAATTCATTGTTACCTAGCATTTTCTTCATATGTGGGAAATGCACGAGAGAATTGATGTGAAGATGTGATATCAACAAATCCAATTTAACTTTAAATGACTTTACAGAGCTTATCATTTCAGCTATGCTTTTGTCTTTCCCCTGCAACTCCAAATTTAAAGAATTTAATTTTTCTATGATATCTGTGAAAAATCCCAAATCAATCAACCAGCGAGAGTCAGCTAGTTCATCATAATTTTCCTTTTTATCGTTTATAAATGTTTTTATTTCTTCAATTAAACTCAAAACTCTTATAAGGACCTTTCCTTTACTGAGCCAACGTACTTAAGTATGCAGAATAAGATCATGTTCTTTATCTTCAGTATCTTCTAACAGAGCCTTGAAAAGTCGATGTTGCAAAGGAGCTGCTCGAATGGAATTGATTATTTTTGTAACTATTTTCATAACGTGTTCAAATGGCAATATTTTACAACACAAAGCTTCCTGGTGGATAATACAGTGATAGTACATAAAGTTTGAAAATGACTCATACTTCTTGCAGAAGGCAATAAATCCTTTGCTTTTACCTACCATTGCTGGTGCCCCATCGGTGGATATCACAGACAGCTTGTGCAAAGGCATATTTATTGACTTGGCGTATGTTCTGAATGTATTATAAATATCCTCATCCCTTGTCTGTCCTTTCATAGGTAATATTTGTAACATAACCTCTTTTACTGTGAAGTTACTAAATACCATTCTCACCATAACTGCTAACTGTGCAGTGTCTGATATATCTGTTAACTCGTCAAATTGTAGCGAGAACCAGTCACATATTTCTAAGTGAGTCTTTAACTGAGTTTGTATGTCTTTTGAAATTGCATTCATTCTTCTTGTGACGGTGTTATTTGATAACTGTAAGTCTTGTATTGCTGAGACAATCTCACGTTTCTTAGAAAATCCATCAAACAAACAATCGGCACCAGTCAAAAATAGTTCCTGAAACAACTCACCATCAATGAAAGGTTTCTTCTTTTGTGAGAGCATGTGAGAAATTTTGAAAGAAGCAATGGTGGCCTTTTTAGAATTTTCCACATGTCTAGTGAAAACAGTCTAATGTGCAGTTAGACTTGATTTTAGTTGACGTATTTTTTTATTTCTTACTTCAGATTTAAGTGGATAATTCACATCAAAAGTGGCACGAATTGTCTGAAAGTGTCGTTGAACATTATGTTTTTTCGGCACTGCAATGCTACTACCACACAACAAACAAACGCATTTATTTTACAAATTAACGAAACAATATGATTCCTCCCAGTCAGTGTTAAAATTATAGGTTTGTTGTCTTTTACTCGGTCCATTCATTTTAGGGCACCTCGCTTTTACCCCGTTATAAATTTACAGAAGGAATATCAAAACTCCTAATTCGTGTTTCGTCAGACGAAGATGTCTCTTAGCTAACTGTCGCGACTGGAACGGGCAGCAATCGCAATCATTATAACAACAACGTGTATCAAGGAGGGGAATGCTATTTGCACATCACTCCTTGTTCCAGGAGGGTTCCAGGCTAGCGTGAAGAGTGCAGTCTGGCTCGCGCTATACAAGTTGCGACAAGTACTGTCAGCAAAGGAACCACTCATACATACAATATCGCAAACATACGAACGTATTTTATATACCTAGGCCTAAAAAAAATTAAAATTCTAACAAATAAATAAATAAAATTCTAACAAATAAATAAATAAAATTCTAACAAATAAATAAATAAAATTCCCATTTTTAATTAATGTTTATGAAAAAATTCCGTCTCTGTGGAGGGCACATACGAATCGTTCCGCGGGCGCCATGGCGCCCGCGGGCACAGGGTTGGGAACCTCTGTTCTAAGCAATCGATTTAATTTGAGAGGTGCACTGAAGACATAAAAATTAGGGCTGTTATCCTATAAATAAAATTTAATCGTTAACTTTTGAAAAATTATCGATTAATTAATCGATAATTTCGATTAAAGCCAAAAATAGAAATTTATGACGTCATTAAACTGGGTGGTCGGACACTTCGACCCCGGACGATTTGACCCCGCAAGGTTCGACCCTGCCAGTTCGACCACGGACGGTTCGACCCCGGACGATTCGACCCCGGGTGATTCGACCCCGGACAGTTCGACCACAGGACGTTTCGACCCCAGGGTGTTTCGACCCCGGACGTTTCGACCCTATCGTTTCTACATTGTGAAATGATTTTATTTATTCTTTGGTTTTTTTAAAAAAAATATTTTAAAAAAATAGTTTTACAAATTATTATTTGGGTATATTATCCATTAAATTTTAAAAATGTTATATTTAAGTCGTTCAAAGGTTTTCAACGTGATAACAAAAACAAACGAAAGTCGATTTTTTTATTTTTTATTTAAATATATTTTTTTAATTTATAATTTTTTTTATTTTTTAAAGTGTCGACATGCTGAACGCAGGCGCTGAAACAATTACAAACCCGCGCCCCTTGCATTCATTTCTGTTTCTTGTGTTGTTTAACACGTATATACCTCCCTAGCAGAAATACTGATTTTAATAAGACGTACAAAGTTGTCAGTATTTAAAGTTCATCAAATTCAATAGTTTATACCGCCTCCCTAGCAGACAATAACATTCAAGCTGCTGGACCCGTATGACCGGACTGAACGTTACGTTGTTTTCATTTCCTCTGAGGATTTCTTAAGCCCGTGTTACGAAGGCTACACTCAGTGATCACCACAGCAAGCCGTGTGCTAGCAAGGGTAAATATAGTAAGTGGGGGCAGAGAGAATGTAGGCACCTTTAGAAAGGACTGTCTGACCACATTGCCTTTGTTTTGTCCGATTACATCGGACGGGCGATGGAGTTGGTTATATGACCGGTTGTCAATAACAATTTCAAACTGTATTTAATTGTTAATGGATAATAATTTTAAGCTAAATTATTTTTAGTAAATGGATAACATGAAAACATGTTTATACCAAAAATTACTTTTAAAAATAATAAATTTTAAAAAGTATATTAAAAATATATATTAAAAAAAATACGGTGTAGATACGAAGGGGTCGAAACGTCCGGGGTCGAAACACCCTGAGGTCGAAACGTCCTGTGGTCGAACTGTCCGGGGTCGAATCGCCCGGGGTCGAATCGTCCGGGGTCGAACCGTCCGTGGTCGAACCGACCGGGGTCGAAACGTCCTGGGGTCGAACCGTCCTGTGGTCGAACTGGCAGGGTCGAATCGTCCGGGGTCGAAACGTCCGGGGTCGAAGTGTCCGTAATTCATTAAACTGATCATTTCTCACGGACATTGAAAATTAAAAACATTTTGAACTAAATTTTATGACAATGTGTTGATACTTGATCGGATGTTTGTGCTGAAAATGATGCGTCAGCGATGTATCTGATCCTTTAAAACAGAATTGTTTATGGCAGTGAACACAGTAAACTTTTCCCACCATCTTCGACTTTGCCATCCGCAGTTAGCTTAAAAACAAAATTTTTGCTCAACTTTCTAGTTATATGTTTAAATTTAACTGCGCTGATGCTGTCAGCCATTTTTTAGTTGACGTCTGCCGGTCCACATAAAGTTTAAAAAAAATTGTATTACGCGGGAGAAGTTTGTACGTAAAAAATAATATATTATTACTATTTAAATATTATAATATATTAATCGAATTTTTATCGATTAAAATAATTTTAATCGATAAAAAATTTTTAACGATTAATCGAGAAATTAATCGTTAATTTCCGCAGCCCTAATAAAAATACATTACTTTTCCCGATTAAAAATGCAATGGAAAAAACAACAAACTCTTCTCAACTTGCTCATATGTTTAACATATATGTGACTTCTTTTTTGCTGTGTAACTGATTTCAGTTCAAAATAAACACGATCAATAACATCGAGCATCTACTTTCTGTTTTTTCTTACAGAGTATCAAGCATGTCTTAAGTTTTCTTTTGTTATTCTAGTCTCAAACTAAATCTTCACTCTTCTGAAACTTTAATTTTTGCCTGATGTTTCCACAGGTGTCAGAAAGTACCCCGCAAAAACAATTTGAAAGCCACACGTTTCATCACCATTTTTAAAGAGTAAAGTAAAGATGCAATTAGTTATATATTTTACTGTACTTTGTGATCAACTTTCAATGACACCTAGTTGATTTTCCCCATGTCTCATGATTGTATGATTTTAGGATCCGTTTCTATCACTTGCCAAACCCAGCAACAAATTTGGAAGTTGATTATTTTAAAATGAATTACTGAAGAATGATTATATTCCATACTTGACCGCAACATTTTCTTGTCATTGACAGTGAGATCAATAATATGTTTATTTTTTATTTTATGTATGAGATGGCCGGCAATATGTTTTCACGATGCCTCAAATTAAAAAAACAACAACCTTTATTTAACTAGAGACGTTATAAAAAATTGAAACCTTGATTAGTTTAATTTTTCTATTTTCTTATATTACAAAATGGAACTTTATTAGTAGGGGGATGGACGGAAATGGTATTTTTACTATTTGCCGAATCCGGATAGTTTGTCCTAATATTTGCCGGATCCGGATTCCGGATATCTCCACATTTAAGTGTAAGAGCTACGGGGGTGTACTTTATTACTTACTATTTAGTATTTAAAACTATTTATTAAAATATTTATTATCCAACATATATAGAGTTTCTGCTAATCACTATGACAGTCTTTGACTGTCAACGTCAACAATGAACATTTTACAATGAATTTAATGAACGAACTTGAACGAAGTTCAACGAACTTTGTAGTGTGTACCAAACGAACAGTGTTGTACTGAGTGTGTAGTGTGGTGTACAAGAAGTCGTGATCTAGAGCCATAATTAAAACTGTTATTTTTTTCAGTTTAAGTTTAATATGCTGTCAGTTAACTTTGTTTGTTATCTTATGTAATAAAATAATATCTATACTTGTAACTTTTTAACTTAATATTTTTTCTCGTATTGAAAATGATTGTTTAGATAGGATCCGGATATCAAACGTAGTAAAGAATTAGTTGAAATCCAATTAAATTAACATTAATAAGTTTAAAAACAAATATAAAAAAGTAAAAGACAATAACATTAAATTATTAATATATAACAAAATAAACAAATTAACAAGCGTCGATTATGAATCATGCAAATCCATGCAAAATATAGTAAAACAATCTATTTCAATATGAGAAAAAATATTAAGTTTAAGCGTTACAAGTATAGATACAGGGCCGGCTTTAGGGAAGCGGAGGCCCTAGGCGAAGTGAATTTGGTGGCCCTAAATTTAATAGGAAAAAAAATACATACGGAAAGAATAAAATTACACTATTTATTAAAAACTACATGTATGTATATCTAAATCAACAAATAACTGAAATTTATACAACCATAGACGTGCAGATGTCATAAACCTTCAACAAAAATCAACTTTTTGTGTTTGATGGCAGCAAAGTCCACAACAAATTGTGAATAATCCAGAGACTGGACGATATCTCGTGCGATAGATATCATTGCCAGACTGTTCAGGCGTTCTTGGGTCATAGTCGTTCTCAAATAGTTTTAAAAAATTAATTTCAACTTGGAAAAACTTCTCAATGCAACAGTAATTGGAATAGTCAATGCTATACGAAGGGCTATAGTGACATTTGGAACAGCAGTATTCAAACCATGATCATAAATAAAACGTAAAGCATCAAGAGAAGACGAAACAGTATCTGGAACAATGCTGGAAAATATTTGCAATTCCCTGCGTTTCGACATTTTCACCAGAGGGAAGCAACAAGGGTGTTCCAGTAGTCTGGAAAAATTTAAAGTTTAATAAACTCTATTATAGAATTGAATCACTTCACTGGATAGATAATAAAATTCTGTGTATGTAAATAAAAATTGGCGAGGGAAGGTGAACTAGACAAATTTTAGTAGAAAAATTTACATGTAAATAAATAATCGTAAATCAAAAGGCGAACATTTCATTCCTTGTTTTGGAACTCGTTAATCGCAAATTATAACATTGAAACAGTTAATTATTATCCAGCAGTCAATTAAAAACATTTTCAAACATAAATTATTAATATACGTCGGAAATGGACACGGTTATTGTCGTAACCTACGATAGGTTAACGACGAATATGTCAAATTTTGACAGATCAAATCTCCCTGTCACAATAACTATTAAAATATTACTAAAATATTGACCCGTGATGTTTAATATCAGTAATGAGATCAGAGGAAAGTATAAGAAGGAGATGGACAGAACAGGAGATGGACAGAACAGGAGGGACTTGGGGTGACTCTAAAGACGTTGAATACGTCAGGAGTTCAACCTCAGACAGACTCTTATTATTATTGATGGAGGGGCAGACGAGAATGGACAGATGTATAAAGAGGAAAATGATGATATGGGCGATAATAAATTTTCTTTTGACATTCACCGTAGTGCTAGAAGTTATTAACAAAATTGTAGTTTTAGAAAGAAATCTTACCTTTTAGAAATCAAATTAAATCATCATTATCGCGCCTAAAACAGATTTGACATCAATAAAACAAACAATAAATATTAATCTTCATGGGCATGACGTTAAACTCCATCCACACCGAGTGAATCATTACCGTTGTATGGCGCTAATGACCTTTCTGTGTTGAAGCGCTGTTATGATATTATAAACTAAAAAACTCACAAATAGACTGCAAAAGGTGACTTTAAAAAAAAAGAGTAATCTTACTTCCCCCATCCCACTGTGGAGGTAGTAAAGTGGGAAAGGGAAGGGAAGGTGTCTATTTTCACGGACTTTTATCGATATATCAAAGCAAGATGGGTTCCTTTCATTTAAAACATCAGACGCCGTATCTCTTTCATGTCAAGCCTTCTAGCCGGCAAGGCTGTCCCCATCCCCCCTTCTCAATATCAACATGGTCCTTGATTAATCTGCTCCTATTACGTCATTTTCTCTAACTCGAAAACTAAGTAAGTCGATTTTGTTTTTCGGGTCCCTTTTATTTTAACTTAGGTCAGACTGTATATATTTTTTCCTAGAGTCTTGTGCGAGGCCCCCACTAATCGGAGGTCCTAGACGGCCGCCTAGTTTGCCTATGCCTAAAGCCAGCCCTGATAGATATTACTTTACTATGTAAGATAACAAACTAAGTTAACTAAGAAAATGTTAAACGTGAATCGTCTGAATAAAAGAACAGTTTTTATCATTTCTCTAGATCACGACTTCTTATACACCACACTACACACTCGGTACATCACTGGTGGCTTGGCACACACTACAAAGTTCGTTGAATTTCGTTAAAGTTCGTTCATTCAATTCATTGTAAAATGTTAATCGTTGACATTTCCAGTGTCACAAACCGTCATTTTAGGTAGCAGCTACTATCCATTTGTTGGATAATGAATATTTTAATAAGTAGTATGAAATACTAGAAATAAAGTAGTAAAGTACACCCTCTTAGCTGTTACACTTAAATGTGGAGATATCCGGAATCCGGATTCGGCAAATATTAGGGCCAAACTATCCGGATCCGGCAAATAGTAAAAAACCCTATCCGACTGTTCCCTAGTTTTAACATTAGCAGCTATCTTGATTGTTCTTACTAATTTAATTAAGGCTCATTGAATCTTAACTCTTACAACATTTATTAGTCGCAATTAAACTATAAAGGTCAATGAAATTGACTTTTAAAATTTCACAAAAGTTAAACACAATAACATGCAAATATAAATTATTAGCTGAGAAAATGGTCATTGAGTTATGAATTCACCACAACTTTCACCGGCGTATGCCCTTCACGCCAACAAATCCTAACTCAAGGTTTTACCTGATCTTCTATTGTAAACTAAATGGGGTGGGGTACCAGTAACATAGGTTTAAAGTTTAAAGAGTATCGAAGTGACCCAAAGTTCCGCTTTTATTTTTTAAATCTGCTAGTCCTCATAAATAAAGACAACATTGTAGAGTTTTCAAATAAGGTTGCCAAATTTTGTTTACCTGAACATCACCCCAAAGGTGTCAACACTACCCATCAGAATGTATCATGCTTTTAAATTAATGAGATGTTTGTTATTTCCTTTCTACAGTCTTAAAGGAAGAAACTCTACATCTTAGACTGTATGATATAAGAGGCGTTGTAGAAATTTGACTAGGTATATAGTGTAATGTGCAAGTTGGAATAGCCATTGAGTAACATTGCTTTGTAAAGGGATTGTAGAAAGTTAACAGTCATTTCATTGATTCTTAAAGATTATGATGCCTTGACCAATGTTTTTGGCCGGAGCTTAATCCTAGTATATATGATACCCATCAAGCAAGTCTTCACAAGATTTAGACTTTACTTTAGAATCACTAGCATCCATATCAGCACATATCAGTGAAAATCAAAATACTGGAGTTAAATAGACATAAGTGCTAAATATTTTATAATAATAATAATAAATTGATAATTTTTATAGCGCTTTATCCCAGCAAGGAGCCGGGCGCACAGCGCTTTACATGGAGATAATAGCATACATATAATAATAATAATAATAATAATAAATATATATATATATACATATATTTATATATAATAGAATAGTCCAAGTCACTCACTCACTCACTCACTCATTGGATGTGGAACGCTGAGGAACGATGTACAACAGTCTAAAGCAGTTAAAAAATCGTGTGGTGTTTACACTGTTAAAAAAAATAAAATGACGTCATTGATTGATCTTATATTTAATACAAAGTGTGTATCAAAAGGTGTGCACATTAACTACAAATTAAAGACGCGCTGTAAAAAAATATTATATGACGTCATTGTTTTAGCTCATATTTTTATTTTTGAAAATGGAACAATGTAAAAAAAGGATTTGATGATGGTTAATTGTTAAATATTTTGTGTACATTCCAGGAAGTTTAATATTTCGTATTTATCAAGCAAGGATAAGTTACTTGGGCTTTTGACAAACAACAAAGTGGGCGCCGTAGGCGCCCTACAACCCTTATTATAAAATACTTTGTGAACATTTCAGAAAGTTTAATATTTCGTATTTATCAAACAAGGACCATTTAGTTGGGTTTATGAAAAAGGTGGGGGCTGTAGGCACCAAAAAAAAAGTGGGCGCCGCAGCACAACGTAGTAAATAATATAATAGTCCAGAAAATTGGCTGGGCACGGGATAGATGTGGAACGCTGAGGAACGATGTACAACAGTCTATAGCAAATACAAAATCATGTGGTGATTAGCACTGTAAAAAATATTATATGATGTCATTGTTTGATCTTATATTTAATACAAGGTGTGCATTAAAAGTTGTGCAAATTAATTACAAATTAAAGACGCGCTGTAAATAAAAAATTATATGACGTCATTGTTTTAGCTTATATCTTAATTTTGGAAAAGGGAACGATGTAAAAATAGGCTTTGAGGATTTATAAATATAAAATACTTTGTGTACATTTCAGGAAGTTAAATATTTCGTATTTATAAAACAAGGATAAGTTACTTGGGGTTTTGACAAAAACAAAGTGGGCACCGTAGGCGCCGTAGGGCGCCCTATAACCCCTAGTAATCAAAAAACATTTTTATAATAATAACCACACAAATGACAGTACGTTACACATAAGCTACGATAATCATTAAAAAGAAATGTTGTTTCTTTAATTTTGAATATAAATTTTGAAAAGATGCAGTTTTAAGTGCAGTCTTGAAGGACTTGGTAGATGAAATACTCCGGATGTGTAAAGGTAGATAATTCCATCGTTTGGCTGCAAAGAAAGAGAATGACCTTTCGCCAAATGTTTTAGTTCGTGTCTTAGAAACACAGAGAATGCACGTGTCTGCAGAAGAGCATAGCTGACGAATTTGTGAGTAGACCGACAGAAGCTCAGTAAGATAGGAAGGGCAGGAGTCAGAGAAGAAGTTATGAGAGAGAACGGCCAGTTTGTAATCAATTCAGGCTTGTAAAGGTAGCCAATGAAGTAAGTAAAGTGGTAACAAGCTCATGTTTTTTTGCTTTTAGAACTAATCTGGCAGCTGAATTTTGAACTTTCTGTAGTTTTTCAATGCATTGTTTTGGCGCACCTGATAGAAGAGAATTGCAGTTATGTATAAGAGCTAGCACAAGAGCACAGACTAGAGTTTTTGTTGCACTAACTGTTAAGTAATGACAGATTGAGCTGATGACGAATGGCAGTGTAGGAAGAGCGACAGATGTGATTGATGAAGTTGTTGGTAGACATATTGTCAGAAATAATGTAGCCAAGATTCATAGTCGATGTTTTGAACAGTATATCAGAACTAGCCACCTGAATAGAATTCGGAAGAGACAAAGTACTGCGTGATTTATTGTTGCAGAATAGGAGTACTTCTGTCTTGTCATCATTCAGTTTGAGCTTGCTGAAAGTCATCCAAGACTTTACCTCACCAATGCACTCTTGCATCAATTTGACAGTGAAGTAAATATGAGATGGATCAGTGTGAGAGTATCATCTGCAAATTATTGGCATTTAACTGGATGCTTTTCGAGCAGTAGCAGTAGTGGCCTTGTATACAGCACGAAAAGTACCGGACCCTGAGGCACACCATAAACCAAGTCAGCTCTATTAGAGATACAGCCATCTACTGATACCACATGTGATCTCTTTGATAAGTATGACTGAAACTAAGCCAGAATCGAGCCAGAAAGTCCACAATAATTTTACCGTTATGTGTTGAAAGAAATATTCATATCATAATGATTTTTAAAGGATATTTTACTTTAAAAAATGTATACATAATTCTGGGTCTGGTTTCATTGTGTAATAGGAAAGTAATGTTATTAGATATTAAATTTTACATTCCAATAGAGTGATGAGATACAAAATAATCCATTAACAAAAACAAACATTGTGTTCTTTCTTTTTGTATTCCTTCGAACATCCTAAAAACTTAAAATGAATTGTTATTCACCTTTGGTATCTGAAACGCAAACTAATGTCTAATTTTTGAAAACTACCATAACTAATTTTGTGCATTTCAAATACTTAATGTAAAGTTTTAAAGTACACATTAACATCCATAATATTTCTACGACATAAACTTTAATCATTTAGTTATAACTAGCTGACCCGCGGCGTAGCATACGCCGCTAATAATTTAGTGACGGGTGAAGACTTCCTGAAAGACACGGTTGTCAAAATTGGGTGGGTTTGGGCAAACGACTGTGAGTGAATGAGAAGAAGGAACTCTGGAGAGACCCGCGGCGTATCACCCGTAAAAAATGACGGAAGTTTTCAGCTGAAATCTATTTATTTTGAAAAAATGCACTTTTTAGGGCGCCTACGGCGCCCACCTTTTTCAAAATCCCAACTAACTAGTCCTTGATTGATCAATACGAAATATTAAACTTTCTGAAATGTACACAAAGTATTTTATAACTTTTTACATTGTTCCCATTTTTACAAAATTAAAATATCAGCGAAAACAATGGCGTCATATAATTTTTTTTACAGCGCATATTTAATTTGCACACCTTTTGATGCATTGGTGCAGTAATTTGGTGCGCTGCTTTCTAAAATAAGTATCTGTTGAACATACTTGCAGCTTGTCTCGCAGGGTCCAACCACGAATAGAATTATATATATATATTATAGATAGATTATTGCTTTAAGAAGCCACCACTTTTATAAAATTAAAACTTGAACCAAACAACCATCTTGAACCTAATAACCCGCATTTGACCTATTAACCTTATACTTTTATTTTCTTAAGTACCTTAGCTGCACAACTTGAGAGAATGTTCCATAAATGTAAACTCTGGGAAACATATTTTATCTTTTATCACGCGGAGAAATATTTGAAAGATCGCAATTGTAGTTTCAGTGGTTATTTCCATTAAGTTTTAAAATGATAGTTAGGCTACTTGTCCTTTATCCAATCTTTTGACTCGCTGTAAGGAGAGCACGATTTTGTTAGGACAAGGTTAACGTATTCAGGACCAGGAATTTGAAATCTGATCTATTTAAAGGAACAACTTCCACAACCGCAGTACCTTTGACATCAAGTCTCGGCGACATCAAATCATCAACATGAAGTCCATCGCTATTGTAGCCTTCACTCTCTTTGCCTGGTAATATATTTGTTAAAATATAGATAAATTGAATTTAGTTATAAAAAGATAATCGTCTGTGAGCTCTTGATTTATTTTCTCTGGTTCTAAAGTTTAGAAAAAAATTAGAATCAAACTTCTATGTCAACAGGTAAAGTCAAAAGCACATCGCTGTGAAAACATTGGGGCAGCTATGTGTAACTTGTGTGTGTGTGGTGGGAGTAGCTTAGGCTGGAGAGTTAAACATCAGTATAAAAAGATCTTTTGAGTTTCCTAACTAAAATGTGACACTTAAAATTTGTTAAACATTTTTCAGCGTGGTAGCCCAACCAGGAGGTGGCAGTGCAAATTTGGACAGAATATTCAACCAATATGCTGGCAATGACAACACTTTGTCACAAGCTGAGCTGAACAGATTCTGGCTCCACTTTGATGATAGCGGTAAGTTATTCCATACAAGACACGGCAGAAATTTTAGTTTAATTTAAATTTCGGTTTATTTGTAAAAGTCTCAATGATATCAGTTTGAGTGTAAAGGGAAAGTCATACAAGTGTGTTTACAGGTTGCCAATTGAGTTCAGTTTACAATGGCATGGAATCGGCATCACCATTTTTAGACTTAAGCTGCTATTAAAATTACATACTTAATTATCTTAATTGAATGTTACTTATTAAAATAATTTACTTATGAAATTTAGAGTCTTTATATCAAAGACGTAAGTAAAATTAAACGTAAAATTTAAATAATGGACTAAACAATTGAATGCTTTCTAAAAGGTGACGGCCAGGTGAGCAAACAAGAGTTTGACAGCAGCTGGAGACAAGAGAACCTCCCCAACCCAGAAAACGCTCCACTTTTCTTCCTTGAGTTGGACAGAGTAGCTGATGAGGTCCTCAACTCACAGGACTTCCCACACATCTTCAGACTCTGGGATGAGAATGGTAGTTTTATTGTTTTGATTTTATATAAAATAAATTGCAAGAAATTAACTCTTAACATAATTTTCTTAACAAAAGATTGAATAAACAACAACAACAAAAAATTTAAATAAAAAAAAATAAAAAAACGACAAAAAACAACAACAACATTTCTTTTAAAAAAATTAATGTCATTTATCTAACATTCTCTACGTCAATTTTACAGGTGATGGAACCGTCAGTGAACGAGAATTCAGATTCAACTGGAACGCCTATTTTAATTAACCCATACAACCTCAGAATGACCAAAAAAAATTTGTATTATAACTTTGAAATGCAATATTAAAAAAAATAATTCGACTTTCAATTTTTCAGACATTTATTCAGTCTTTGTGAAGTAAAAAGTTAAATTGATGTTGTTATTTGTAGTCAGGAAACAACAATCCTGGCCATGAGAGTCAGTATTAAAATTCACTTTAGAACACATCGGTTAAATCTGAGAAAAATGTGTAAATATAAGGGTTAAATGATTGTTTCTTCCCAGTTTTTCTTCAATGTTTGCTTAAGTCTTGCCTAAAATAGAGCTCAAATACAACAGTTCCTCTCTTGCTCTTACATTTAGAGGCCCTCTGAATGTTAAGCTGATGCAATAAAAGGCAAATAAAGTTTTATGTCATCATCGGTCACCCAAGCGACATTGCTGAAAAGAGCATAATTGTCTCGCTTGTAATCTGTCAGTCCTTCATTTATTAAAATTAAAAAAAACAACAACAATTTTCTCAATTTGCTTACGTAAAAAAAATCCCAAATATATCTGTGACTTTCTTTTTGGTTTGTTACTGGTCTGAGTTCAAGATGAACACAATCAATAACAACGAGCATCTAATTTCTGTTTTATCTCACAGACTATCAAGCATGTTGTCACGGTCGGATGTTATAGTGTGATAATGACTGTCTTAAATGCCGTACATAATAGTTAATGTAGTGTGCGCACCAACTATTGTGCGTCACAACAAGACGCACAATGAGTAAAAGGATATATAGAGAGAGGGTTGTTAGGAGCCGATTGTGGAGTGAAACGTTCAGTGCTTTATTTTGGCCGCAATTTCACTGAAGAGTTGGTCTGGGAGATTGGAGAGTGAACGTGACATGGAGAGGACCGATGTAAAGAAGGTGTATCATGTTTGATGATTAAATAAACTGTTACATTCCTTCCAATTCGTTACTTGGAGTTATATTGTTCAACTAGAGTTATACCCACACTTTTTTGCAGCGGAAGTGTTCTGACTTTAATGTTCAATAACGATAGTGTGGTTGATATCTGTGGCCAAGAGCGGACCTCGATCCCCCTAGACAACGAAGCCACCACACATTTCTTAAGTTTTCTTTTGTTCTGTTCTAGTCTTAAACTAAATCTTCACTCTTCTGAAACTTTATTTTTGCCTGATGTTTTCACAGGTGTCAGAAAGTCCCCTCCAAAAAAAAATAAAAAAATAAAAAAATAAAAAATAAAAAATAAAAACAACAACAACAAACAAACAATTTGAAAGCCGTAAGTTTAATCACCAATTTTTATTAGTAAAGTAAAGATGTTATTAATTTTATATTTTACTGTACTCTTTTGTAACATTTAAACCAACTAAAAAAGTTTCTCTATGCAATAACGATTTATCTTCACTTCCTTGTGCTAAGATACATGATACACAAACAAACGAATGACCCTCGATGGGGTCGACGAATCACAGTCGGCAAGCGTAGTGGGATGAAAAGATAGAAAAAAAGAGAGAGAGGGGGAGATGGAGTGGCAACGATGCTTCTTGCTTTCTGTTGCGTTGTTCCTTCACAGTATAACATATGATTCGTAGTGTAGTGGTTATCACGTCCGTCTTGCACGCGGAAAGTCCTGAGTTCAAGCCCCGGCAGGAACATTAAAAAATTTTTTTTTAAAAAATGTTTCTGCCCGTTATTTCCCCCATTTTTTTGTGTGAACATGACTAACCCTCGCGTAACTGGGTTTTCCGCGCCCTTGGCTAATTCATTTTTGACGCCCTTGACAAATAGGGAAAATACTAAATTATACAGAATAATTTGATTTTTGAAGGATTAGCCCTCGGCGCCCTTGGCAACTGCCCCGATGCCTAGGCCTAGTCGTTGTTACGCCTCTGCCCACCAATGTCTTTAAATGTGGTTGTGGATTATTTTCCTCCGCATGCCTTAAAATTAATCAGCGTTTCTCTTAAAGTCAATGTGGGCCGTAAAGTTCATGAAGTTCATCTTCATGGAGGAGAAGAACAAATTCCTAGAAGCGATTTCAGAAAACTTCTTGTTACCCATTCCATGGAAATTGTATTTTTTTTTGGAAGAGCTAGCTGGCACATGTCAACGGGTTCTTTTTACAGCCAACCTTTGGACCTGCCATGGTGGTTTTAACTTTTAATGTGGATGGTAGTATTTGTATATTCTATTACATTATCGAAAGAGGTTTAGATTCTGTTCAAATATCATACGTTTTGTAACTTAAGAAATTATAGTTCATGAGCATTGAAAATTATATCTAAACAAAAATATATTTTTGTTAATTAGCAGTTCCGTATTTACATTTTAGTGATTTCAGGCGCAAGTAATTTGAAGTGGGCGTACATTTCGAATATTTAGTACCAAGTAAAATTGATTGACGTGATTTTAAAATATATCTTAAACAAATTTGGCATATATAGCCATCATGATTGAGATTACAATGTAGAGGGGCTCTGAACTTAAATAATGCACCATTTAATTTAGGGCTATTAAAATACATTAGACCAGATTTAAACAAAACTATTGGGTTACACATAAATTGAACTGACAAGAGTATTGGTAGGTATGACCTTTCAGGCACATACCGGTATCGAAAGTAATTGTGCTATTCAATTTATTCTTGCGTGTTTTTGACTGTTCTGCAAGGTCCATAGTTGAAATTTTGTCAAAGCCCTTTTATTTTCCAGCCGAATTTTATGGGACAAGCTTTAAAGTTTCACCTTGGTTAGATGTTAGATTCTATGAATGGAATATTAATTAATTCATATTATTTACTTCACTCGGGAGATGATCTGAAATTTTCTCGAAAATTCTACTTGTTACAAATTTTCCATATATCCTTTATTTTTCAACTGATTTTAATTGAACACATTTTTAAGTCTTGTTGCTTTATTTTAAAGACTAATATTCAACAGAGCGAGCCTCCCGTACATATGAATGGGTCCCCACTTGGTCCTTTAAGAACATTACATGAATGATTGTTATATCCATTGCATTACACTGGAGTATTTGTTTGTATTCCACCAAGAAAGGGACCCCGTTATGCAACATGGTCGTATTGGGGTACTTGATGCCATCAGATTATGGGATCGTGTTGGACAAAGGGATCATATCGGTAAAAGAAATGTATACACAAATAATTTTTATATCATTTTGTATTGACATTTTTTAAAAAGGAAGTGATTTTTGTTAACAAGCGGCTCTTGATTGATTTCCTAAAAGTTTTTATGTGTTTTATTTTAATCACATCACAGTAAACACCGTGTATATTGGCTATTGTATAATACGTAAATACATAACACGTAAATACGTTGTACTCAATGTCGTAAGTACTGAACTAAAGCTTAAGATGGCACTGTTTTCTATTTAAGAAATACCCGAAAACTGCGAGAAAGGAAATGCTTATTTCGCAAGTGAGTGCCTACAATGTGCATCGTATTATTTGAATCCTTTACAAAGTGTACGATGACGTTACTTGAATCCATGTTTTGTCAAACAACTGTTACAGATTCGAAGTTAACGCATCGCAGCCACCTATTTTCTATAGCATCTATTAGAAATGAAATAAATATATACAATTAAAAAATATATTCCATTTACAATCTTAACAAAATGTATCTGTTGCACGAGTGTAGCTGTTGGGTCACAACCTTCAGAAGGGGTCACAGCCTTCAGCGGGGTCAACGGGGCCACGATGCACTGATGCACTATCTTGAAATATTTTATCTTACAGTGCCAGTCCTATTTTGTTTTATCTAACAACAACCGCACTTACTTGACATCTTTTAATGTTCAAAAATACTATTTGATGCAATGGGTATAATAATTGGGGGTGTAACATATTTTAAAAAATGAATTAATCAAGATATATTTATATATAATATATATGAATAAATAAGCTAAAAAGATAGATAATTAGTTAGATGTATATCATCCCATTTTCAGCCTTTGAAAACAACGTAACAATCTCACATAACCTACGTAAATAATCAAGATTTATGAATAAAATAATAAAAATTATTTTTGTTAAATATAAACCTATACCTCACTAATTTATAGAAGAAAATATGCTCATTTATTATAAGAAATATAAATATCTAATTAACTGAAAAGAGAACATATGTTATTGTTTTATTGCTGTACTGGTGTTTTTCTACTCTTAGAGCCACAAGTACCCAGAAAACAAATTGCGTTTTTGTGTTACTTAAAAGAATTATCATACCCCTCGTGATGGATCGTGCATAGATAGGATGTTAATGGTTTTGAATTGCGTACTGCTTTTGAGTAATTTCTATCTGACTGAGCAACTTCTACTTGAGCGCTTCGTATTGTAAATACAGTAGTACCTCGTTTTAATTCTGCTTTGATTTAGGTCCAACTTGGTACACGTCCTGTTTATACGCGAAACATTTGGCTTGGTATACGACCTTTTTTGGAATACAACTAGAACTTGTCTCTAGAACTAGATTGTATCGTCCTTTACTGGAGTCACGCGATTTTGGACGATTTCTCTCTCTCCCCCCTCGTCACACGTTGTCAGAGGCTGCGTTAGGTACGCGCGATGCCTGGTGCAACAATGACCCCGCGGCCCCCCCCCCTAGATTAGATCAATTCTTGCGCAAACTCAGTAGTGCAATATCTCTGGCTCTTTTGTTACTAAAATATAGTCTCAAATCTTAAACGCGAGGCCCCCCTAAGCGCGGGGCCTGGGGCGATTGCCCCAGCTGCCATCCCCAAAGGCCACTCCTGCGCGTCGTCGCAAAAAGTTAGCTCCCTCCCCTAAAATATGACGTTACAAAGTGTTTCCCATCCCTTTCAATAAAAGCCACATTTCTTATTTGAAAATGAGCATGTTTCAAATAATTTTGTCATTTAAGTTTGTATTTAATGTCAGGCTACACATATCATAACATGCGTAAACAATTTAAAATGTTATTAAATAAATTGTAAGTAATCAAATATTTCAGTGGAACTTTTATTTAAATTTGGCGTTTTGATGTAACGTCATGTTTTTTTAAAACTATATTTTTTAGTATCAAGCAGTGTTAAAATTATTTTTATACAACCACGTCAATAATTGTATAATATGTAAATGACTATATACTTTTCCCCATGGGAACGAATTAATCATTTTCCCTTCTATTTCTTATAGAAAAAAAAACGTTTTGTTTACGTCCAATTTGGTATACGTGCAAGGGTCTGGAACGGATTAAAGAAGTAAACTGAGGTTACACTGTACGTTCATCAAGGCTTTTACGTCATCACATCTTCCTACTCACTAATTCGGCCAAGTATTCCACTTATATACATCTGTCAGATATTCCAAACAAATATTTCCTTGAAATATCTTTTGTTGTTATTACAGAAAACTATTCCAAGTAACTATTTTTTATCAAGTATCCAGTTAATATTTCTGTCAAAATTTTAAAATAATATTTTTACAAATTAATTTTCCAAGTCATCATTTCTGTCAAATAGGGGCAATAATCAGTTATTTACCCTAGCATTTTAGGTTTCCATAAAAAACGATATGTAAATGTCTAAAACTAATTAGTTGATAGTTTATGAGATACAAATCAGATCCACATCATATATATTCGCCGTATTAATGTAGTAATGATCATCCGTTTGTCAAAAACTCTATAAATTAATTAATGTTAGTTAATAAACGAAACCACAACAAAAAAAATATTTTTTTCTTTAAAAGCATAAGTACAAATATCGTGCAGATGTGAGAGGCGGTAGGTACACTTACTTATGTGTGACAAACCAAACATAAACATTTGCTAATCACGTGATACTATTATTTTAGAGTCCATTTTCTTCAGGGATTAAAAGAAATTCAAACTTTGTTTTTGCTCTTTAGTCAAGATATCTCAACACCAAAGTCACGGAAAAAAGTAAACGATTTATCTAGGACAAGGTTAAGGTTAATTTCACTTGCACTTTAACACTGCCCTATTTTAAACGAGCAAAAGCCAAGATGTCTTTACATTTCAGATCCAGTCTTTCGGAAATGAAAATCAACATCATGAAATCCATTGCTGTTGTAGCCTTAGCTCTTTTTGCCTGGTAATGAAAAAAGGATAGAGTTACAGTTATTGAATTTTTGAATTTTTGTAAACCGTAAATGTTTCTTTGAATTATACACTAGCAGCCTTTTCTATCATGTCTGGTGTAGAAATAGGCGAATGAAATTAAAAATTAGACATTCATAGCTGATAATATTAGAAACTATCCATCAGGTCAGATGCAACATAAAAATGAATATATGCAATAGTTTCCTAGTGTGAATATGTTTGACAAATTTTGGAATTTGTTTCGTTCATAAAATGGAAATTAAGAATGTAGACTTTCATAAAAATAAAGTAATATTATTGGGAAAACAAAATTAAAGAAACATGTCTTAATTCGCACAATAAACAATACTTTAAAAATGTAGACAGGGCGAATGAAATAAAAAAAAATTCCACATAACAAAATGACTTTATGTTTACTAGTTAATCAGTGCAATTTCCTGCAACTGACATATACACAATATTTCGGGACAATGTATTTTTTAAATTGCTATATAAATTACTATTGGTCAAAAAAATTCTACGTGATTTTCTACTTAAAATAAAAACAGTATTCAATTTTTCTCTTTACAGCGTGGTAGCCCAACCAGGAGGTGGCAGTGCTAATTTGGACAGAATATTCAACCAATATGCTGGCAATGATAACACTTTGACACAAGCTGAGCTGAACAGATTCTGGCTCCACTTTGATGATAGCGGTAAGTTATTCTATGCATATGAATATTAGTAATACTGCAATATTTTAAATTTTCGTTTGGTTTCTAAAGAAATAAACATTATCATTAGTTTGAGTAATTTTATTAAAAAAACTAGCGTATCACCCGTCAAAAATGACGGAAGTTTTCAGTTGAAATCTATTTATTTTATAAAAAATGCACTTTTTTTAGGGCGCCTACGGCGCAGACCTTTTCCAAAGCCCAACTAACTTGTCCTTGTTTGATAAATACGAAATATTAAACTTTCTGAAATGTACACAAATTATTTTATAATAGGGGTTGTAGGGCGCCTACGGCGCCCCCTTTGTTTTTTGATTTTATAATTAACAATCATCAAATCCTCTTTTTACATTGATTCCTTTTCCAAAATTAAAATACATGTTTGAGCGAAAACAATGACATCATATAATATTTTTTTACAGCGCATCTTTAATTTGCACACCTTTTGATGCATTGGTGCAGTAATTTGGTTTTCCCTGCTTTCTAAAATTAGTAGCGTCACGGACAGACATTGCAAATTATATTGTTTAATTATTGGACAAAGCTAAAGGTTGAACATATATAAATTAACTGTTAGCAATTTTATAATCTACGTTTAGTATTGAAATAAAAAAAACCCAACAAAATGATATTTGACATTTTTAGTAAGATATAAGAAAGTACAGAAATTTCTTTCTTTAAGGTGACGGTCAGGTGAGCAAACAAGAGTTTGACAGCAGCTGGAGACAAGAGAATTTCCCCAACCCACAAAACGCTCCACTTTTCTTCCTTGAGTTGGACAGAGTAGCTGATGAGGTCCTCAACTCACAGGACTTCCCACACATCTTCAGACTCTGGGATGAGAATGGTACGTTCCTTTTATATTGTTTTATTTAGTTGTTTTTTTCGGATCATTGTTTTTTATAACATATTATGTAATAAGACCTTATTCTTCACATAATAGTCTACAGAAGTCTAACATACGTTAAAGTGAAAATTTCAGAGTATTTTCTGTAGTTGGGAAATAAATTTTCGCCATGAACACATTTTTATGGCGATAATTTTTGCATATATAAACAACTTTCACATTTAAAACATTTCTGTTTGATAACAACTTGAACTACAAAATGTTTTTTGAAAGTATTGAAACTTTTATGAAAAAAACCCAACAACAACATGTGTCGAATAAAGGTTGATCTAATACAGGGATCACCAGATGTTACTAAATAAAAATTCTTTTTATTTCTTCATTTTAATTTAAGTAATAAAAACTTCTTTAAAATAATAATGATTGCTTATAATATTCTAAAATAAACTTTCTTAAAACATGTTAAATTATAAAGCTAAAATTGTTTTCATTGTTTTATACAGGTGATGGAACAATCAGTGAGCGAGAATTTAGATTTAATTGGAATGCCTACTTCGATTAGTTCACGTCACCCAAAATTACCGCATGTATTTTTTGTATGATCATTTTAAAATGCATTATTAAACACATTTTGGTAAAAAAATATAACGTCAGTCCTTATTTTCTAAGTGGTTTTTTTTATTGCTAATGGCTGAGAGTGAATTATGATTTAAAAAAGTAAAAATAAGAAAGTAGATATTTGTTACCGGCTGAAACTGAACCTCTAGAAAGTGAAACTTTGTAGGTACTTTATTTTTAAAGTTTGAGGTAAGATCAATATGTTTTCTGACATATTGTCCAAATAACCCATTTATCATTCATTTTATACATATAAAGTACAGACATTTTCGTGACAAAGCCTCGTCTCATACTTGTGCGTTATGAAATAAAAAACAAATCAATTCATAAAAATATCATAATTCCCGTTCTCTGTATGTATGTATGGAATAATGATGTTAGGTGGCGCTGCGATCGATTTTGTATACAAATATTATATGACGTTATTGTTTTATGCTTATATTTTAATTTTTGAAAAGGGAATGATGTAAAAATAGGATTTGAGAATTTATAATTATTATGAAACTAGACGCCCCGCGGAATAGCATACACCGCATACTTGCTCATGGAGAGTTCAAAGAAAGTGGAGAAAGAACGGACACAAAGCACGGCACGAAAAAATAAAAAGAACGCGAGTGAACGTCGGTTGGGGGGCTGGGGGCTGCCAAGTCATTGTTGGTTTCAAGATATTTGCCGGCGAAATTCGGTACACCCTTAACTTCTATGAAGTCAGCTATAAAACGATATTCAGTTTAAAATCGGAGTTACATAATCGATAATCTGTTTTCCAAACAAAACAACAACAACACGCAATTAACAACCCTAAATATGACCTACCCTTGCTAGGGTCAGCCAATCACAGTTTTTGTTTAAGGGCTGGTAGTAATAAATGGGAGGTGGCTAACAACAACCTCAGTGCGCATGTCTTCACATTTCTCTCGATATTTTTTTATTTACTTAGTGCTGCTTTTTGTGTCTGTACTCTCACCCCCATCCCCAACCGTTCTTTGCACTGTGTATGATGAGCAAGTCTGCGGCTTATGCTACGCCGCGGGTCTCTCCAGAGTTCCTTCTTTTCATTCACTCACAGTCGTTTGCCCAAACCCACCCCATTTTGACAACTGTGTATTTCAGGAAGTCTTCACCCGTCACTAAATCATTAACGGCGTATGCGACGCCGCGGGTCATCTTGTGTTGGCAATAAAGGGGTAAAAGAACGAGCACAAACAGACATTTTTAAAAATTTTAAAAAACCCCAATATTTTCGCTGGGGCTTGAACCCAGGACCTTCCCGTATGAGGCGGACGTGATAACCAGTACACTACGAATCTCACGTTTTCTCTGAAGGAACAATGCAGGTGAAACGCAAGGACCAATGTTGGTCTCGATACATCAGTCGACCCAAATCCAAGCGAGGGTCATTCGTCATGCTCGTGTGCACATACTTGCACCTTGCTTGTCTCGCATGGTCCCACCATGAAGAGACATATATATATAGATAAAATAGATGTCGTATTCGAAAGTGTAATTACTGGAACTTGAATTATTTATGTAAGGGGCCGTCCATAAAGTACGTCACGCTCCAGAGGTGGGGAGGGGGGTCCGGCCATGTGTGACGTCACGGTGTATCATATTAAATTTTAATTATTTTGTTAATAAAATACACCATTTTTGTTCGAAAGTGTGACGTACTTTAGGGGGGGGGGTCCGAGATTTGTGACAGTTTGTGACAGGGGGGAAGGGGGAGTTAAAATGGTCAAAAATACCGTGACGTATGGACGGCCCCTAAATAATTTGTTTAAAAGCCAGACAAAGAATAAAGGCTATTTAAATCATAATGATCAGTGGAGAAACAATAATCGTAAAAAGAAAACTTTGAATTTCACTTGCTTCTTGCGGTGTATGTATGTGTAGAAGGGAAGGGTCTTTTTATAGACTTTAAGATTGTTAAACATTAGACTCGTCATCGACTTGGTGCGCATTTTTTTTTAAATCTAAAAAAGTTGAATCTCCAATATTAAAAACGTACTTATTTATTATTTTAAAAAAAAATTAACTGTAGTTGGTTTTCTAAAAGTTAAGCAACAATGAAATTTAATTGAAACATCATAGATAAAAAAAAATGTGGCCGAATCCGAATCCCACGGGCCTTACATGTTTAGGTCATAAGTTATTTCAATATGTTGAGGTTGAATGATTGTCTCAGTTTTAATACATGACGTTGGATTTTTAAAAAATCAAAGTGAAGATATTTTTTAGAAGATAGCAATCACTTTCTTCTTTAAAAAAACCAAAAAAAAACAAACAAAAACAAAAAAAAACCAAAACAAACAAACGATGAAGCCCACCATGTGTATAATAAAATACTAACTACATTCCAGTTTTGAATGACCATTCTTTTTAACAATCGACAAGCTCCTTCTATTAGTGCTGTTGATGTATGGGTGACGATGGTGAATGCATTTCCAATTTATGATTGAGGAGCTACTTAATGATGTTTCATTCAGTGCCAGCATTATTTCCCCTTAAGAAGTTCAAAACGAGTCTAGACAATACCTTTCTAGACAACCCACTTTAGTGTCCCACACACGTAAATTATTTCTAGATACAAGATTTCAGGATCTTACATAACTAAAGTCCTATTGAGCTTGTAGGAGAGTTTGTGCTTCTCACCGACTCTCCAAAACACGAGTAGACATGGGTTTGAAGAGATTCCTTTTCTAATTTATGGCTTGTTACTGCTGGCTCAGTCCCATACATGCCTGCGTGTAGCATGAGATCCATTGATGTGTTATTTTGCCATTGTAGTTTTCCCCACGAAACACTAATCATCACTTTGACTGCATCGCCCGTTTAGAATTTTATTGCTTTAAAATAATGTTTAAGAACTATGATGTTTAAAGTAATGTTCAATTTAAAGGACAATATAACCTCTCATAACGAGCACCTCACGAAACGAGTATTTCGTATATCGAGAAAAAAAATATTCTCCCTTAACGAGAGAAAAATTAGTATAACGAGTGACGCAGAAAGGGAAAGTATCTTTTTTCCTGGAAATTCATTTGAAGGCCGGTGTCACGAAATAAAGTCTCCCCCAAAATAAAGTCTCCCCCCGGAGAGTTTATTTTAAAACAAAATCGCCCCCGGAGACTTTGTTTTAAAATGAAGTCTCCGTGTTAAAATAAACCCTCCCCTTAATTATTGGAAATTATAAATAATTGTTTTATTAAACTTTATGACTTAAAACATAATTTGTATTTGTTCTACATTCATTTCTGTATGATTATTGGAAATTGAGCAATCTTAAGCTTTGTCAGGGGCGTAGCAATTTGCGGGCTAAGTGGGTGTATGCCCGTATAGACACATATTTAGAGTAGGTTAATTGCCCAGAGTTATTTAAAAGAATATCAGACAAATGAACTGAAATATAAAGATGATCAAGTAATACGAGAACGTGATACCGATATTTTGGAACAAGAATTCACTCTTTACGTTTGTGGGTAGATCATGTGTTAAGGACCTAAATGAAATTACCGATTTCTATGTGTGCATTAAAATAATTCAAAAACATTATTACTGTCTATTATCGGTAGCGTTTACTAAAGTTACTGGAGAAAATTTAACAAATCAAATGTAGCCAAGGTTTTTAAATTTAGAAAATAAAGTAAAAAAACAGGTTACAAGATTAAACAATCAGTGTCTTAGCTAGGGTTGGTGATACCCATTGCGTAAAATTCACAATATGACCCAGATCAAAGTGTTGAGGAGATCTGGGTTGAGATGAGGCGCTTAGTTAGCTTGAGATTCCCGTTTAGGTGTGCCGCTGAATTAGTTAGGCATAAGGTCAATGACCTTACGGAATGTTAGAATCCTGGAGACTTAAGGGGTAACACAGAGGTGGGCTTGTTTATTGATGAAATGCGACAGGAAAACATGAAGCGTCTTTCGTTGAGCGGGTAAAGATTAGCTATATGTCTTAGTAGATAGATTGCTTCAAGGTGGGCACGTATTGGCCATTTAAGTTGTCTATCGAGTCATAGTTAGCTGAGGTATGAAGAAGTCTGCTTAGGAAACCTTCACGTTCTAAGCAACGATGGTCAAACCGCGGTTCGCGAGCCGCATGCGGCTCTTCTGTGTTCACATTGCGGCTCGCGTGCAATTTATGAAAGATATATTAAAAGGATTACTGAAAGATTTCCAAGCCAGGTTTTATGACTCATAATGCTTCAATGCAACTCTCAACAATTTTTAAATATTTTAAAACGGCTCTAAATTACTAAGGGTCTGGTCATCTGTAGTCTAATGAGTTATTATAATGTAATAATCACGCAAAGGGAGGCATTAGGGAGTAATTTATATGAGTGTGTATGTGTGTATGTATGAATTTATGTATGTACGTATACATATATGTATGTATGTATGTATGTATGTATGTATGTATGCATGCATGTATGAATTTATTTATGTACGTATACATATATGTATGTATGTATGTATGTATGTATGTATGTATGTATGTATGTATGTATGTATGTATGTATGTATGCATGCATGCATGCATGCATGCATGTATGTATGTATGTATGTATGTATGTATGTATGTATGTATGTATGTATGTATGTATGTATGTATGTATGTATGTATGTATGTATGTATGTATGTATGTATGTATGTATGTATGTATGTATGTATGTATGTATGTATGTATGTATGTATGTATGTATGTATGTATGTATGTATGTATGTATGTATGTAGTATGTATGTATGTATGTATGTATGTATGTATGTATGTATGTATGTATGTATGTATGTATGTATGTATGTATGTATGTATGTATGTATGTATGTATGTGTATGTATGTATGTATGTATGTATGTATGTATGTATGTATGTATGTATGTATGTATGTATGTATGTATGTATGTATGTATGTATGTATGTATGTATGTATGTATGTATGTATGTATGTATGTATGTATGTATGTATGTATGTATGTATGTATGTATGTATGTATGTATGTATGTATGTATGTATGTATGTATGTATGTATGTATGTATGTATGTATGTATGTATGTATGTATGTATGTATGTATGTATGTATGTATGTATGTATGTATGTATGTATGTATGTATGTATGTATGTATGTATGTTGATGTATGTATGTATGTATGTATGTATGTATGTATGTATGTATGTATGTATGTATGTATGTATGTATGTATGTATGTATGTATGTATGTATGTATGTATGTATGTATGTATGTATGTATGTATGTATGTATGCTATGTATGTATGTATGTATGTATGATGTATGTATGTATGTATGTATGTATGTATGTATGTATGTATGTATGTATGTATGTAGTTTGTATGTATGTATGTATGTATGTATGTATGTATGTATGTATGTATGTATGTATGTATGTATGTATGTATGTATGTATGTATGCATGTATGCATGTATGCATGTATGCATGTATGCATGTATGCATGTATGTATGTTATGTATGTATGCATGTATGTTTAATATTTTGTTTAATAATTTTTTTTAATATTTGAAAGATAAATTTTGCAATACATGTACTAGTTTTTGTAATGAAAGTATTGATCATTTTTTAAAAAGAATCTTTTCTCACTATGCGATTTGCAATTGTAGCTTAATTGTTATCCTCGAAGTATTGTATACCTACTAAAATGAAAATAATAACCTGTAGTTGTGATTCTCTTGTGTTAATACTCTTTTTTTTATCTCCTACAGCTTTCTAATATTTTAGAATATCTAGCAATATAATATTGTAACATCAAAGTACCATTTAAAGACTTTGTAAAATATGTTAATGGATAGATACAAATTTCTTAATTATTTTTTCTCTTATGGACACAACTCTAGATTGGGCTGTCCAGTCCATAATGTCATAATTAGTTTAGACACTCTAGAAGGGGGCGGTATAAATTATAGGCAGAAAATTTAATGTTAGTCATGAATATTGGAGCCAACGTCTAAATTTTTTGTAACATGTGTAAAATGCTTTGACATTTTAATATATTCGTTGTATTTAAAACTGTTATGGCATTTAAAAATACAAATTCATAAAGAAAAATAATACACCTGTACAGTAAAAGATAATTTCACAATCGTGATATGAGATAATCTATTCGTGCATGGTGATGTTATGAAAATAAGGTTCAATAATTGCGCTGTATTTCTGAATGTTTACAAAATAATTTAATTTTAAAAATCTATGTCTGTGTGTACGCAAACTTTTGACTAAATAAAAGTAACTGAAACTGAAATCACATTTATTCCGTACAAAGCATTTGTAATATCTAACACACACACACACACACACACATATATATATATATATATATATATATATATGTATATAAGCTCAATATGTCACCCCCTCACGACTAAACCCATAGTCCTCCTCCGAGTCTTCTAGTGCCAAATAACGGGAACAAACTTAATTTTAGATTTTGTTTTACCCCTTGTGATAGTGTCAGCTAGTGCAGTCAGCACCACCAGTCACCTCCATTGACGCCTCGCCTCTGCGTCTCACAATAACAATGCATAGCCCACAGAGTTTTTTGAAAAAAAGACTTTATAATCAGGTCAGAAGTTAAACAGGTCAGTGTCGTAGCCCGATTTTTGTTCCCTCCGTGCGGTTACTTAATTGGGTCACTCCCATCCTTTCCCCCCGACTCTAGATATTAAGAAACCTTTTCATCGTCTGAACACCCGACGTTGTACAAACTTACTATTTATAGTAACAACACAAACCCATGCCTATAAAGACATAATCCTTGCTTTATGAAACAAAACAACTGCCTTTTTACACCCAAAACTGCATGTGCGTCAATTTGTACAGCGGAAAAAAATTAAGTAATTAAGTAATTTTTCAAATTATATCACGCCCCTGAGAAGTGTCAAATGGTATCGTCCGCTCCCCCCTCTTATCTCTCTATATCTATGCCACTACCATAAATAGTATTAGAGTAAACATGTGTGAATATTATGTCACGCCCCTGAGAGGTGTCAAACGGTATGGTCCACAACCCCCTCTTTTCTCTCTATTTCTACGCCACTACAATAAGTAGTATTACAGTAAACATCTGTGAGTATTATGTCACGCCCATGAGAGGTGTCAAACGGTATGGTCCACAACCCCCTGTTATCTCTCTATTTCTACGCCACTACAATAAATAGTATTACAGTAAACACGTGTGAATATTATGTCACGCCGCTGAGAAGTGTCAAATGGTATCGTCCGCTCCACCCTCTTATCTCTCTATATCTATGCCACTACCATAAATAGTATTACAGTAAACATGTGTGAGTATTATGTCACGCCCCTGAGTGGTGTCAAACGGTATGTACCGCACCCCCATCTTATCTCTCTATATCTACGCCACTACTATAAATAGTATTACATTAAACATGTGTGAATATTACAGCAATACACAAGTAAGTATTCTTTATTCTTTTGATTTTTAATGATCTCTTTGTTTTATATCGAAAGTTATGATGGGGCGAATTTATTTTGGGGGAGACAATATTTTACAGGGTAGGGGCGAAATTATTTTAATCGGGAGGAAAATATTTTCTCCCCCCGGAGGATTTGTTTTAAAACAGACTCCGGGGGGAGACTCTGTAGGGGGAGGATTTATTTTGCAACACCGGCACTTCCACCCCTATGCAGTGGCGTAGGGTCAGGGGCGGATTAAGACTGCACGGGGCCCCTGGCTGCAATTCAAACTGGGGCCCTATCCAGCCAGTGTACCTTTAGATAAAATGATTGCTAGCAGCTAATATAAGACTGTAACTTGTAAATATTCATCCAAAATGATTATTCATGAAAAAACCGAATTCGAAGAAATAACTTTTTGCCGGTATCCTAAAATTGAGTGTAAAAGACAATTTATAAAATTAAAAAACACATGAAAAAAAAATTCACACCCCACCCGGGGATCGAACCCGCCACCGCTTGCACCATAAGCCTTAGTACTTCACATTCGGCCACGAGAGCTCATTTAGGGTTGTCAATTTAAAATATATATATAATATTCTTTAATAATTTCTGTTATTGAGCCTATCAAATCAGGTTTTTTGACTGCTAAGACTATCGTGTGGGAAAAGAGATCATTTTAATAGATGAGATTTTATTAATTTATCATATTTTCAGCAATTCATGTATACATTTGTCCACATTTATTATAAAATATGCTAAGTTTGGGGGCCCTAAATCATCGGGGGCCCCTGGCTTTAGCCCGTTCAGCCCCCCCCCTTAATCCACCATAGCGTAGGGTGGGTATGTGCCGCCCGGGGCAGAAACCAAATTTGCCGCCCCGCCCCCTCAAAGAAAAAAAATATGTTAACGCTATAAAGTAAAAAAAAATTAGAAAGAAAAATAAGAACACTATATATTTTATGTTAAAAAGAAAGGCTTCATGAAAGGCAAACATGAAATTAGGGTTTTATGTTTTTCCTCATGGCTCAATCTTTCATTTATCAATGTTTTCAGCCATGGCATGCTCAATAACCAAAATAGCAATAGATTAGACAATTTTGGTGCATTCGTAATTGATCGTCATTAATTTTTTTAATTAAAACAATTTTATAGAAGTCCCTTTTAACACATTTCTTTACTTAAGACTTAAGACAGTTGTAAGCGATGTTCGAATTAATTATATTATTTTAGGCAGGGTAACTTCGAGCCTAAATATCTTCATAAACTTGAATAAACCACCTAGTCTTGAATTCATTATTTATTTTTTCTATTCATGGGGTTAAAATATTCCTTGCCTGACTATGTCATACGTCATGTGGGATATTTTGAATACTCTAATTTGAAGACAAAATTTCAAAGTCCTGTAGATTAGCTGGTTTACGAAAATCATGTCTGTTTTCTAAATTCTATGTAACTGCCAAAGCCTCACACGAATTTATAAACTAATCTCATCTTATGAAGAAACCAAATTTCTTCTTATCGGTTACTCTACATAGCATGGATACATATACATATTTGCTCCGATCAACAAAAATTTGCTCTTTGATTGGAAGGTTCGATTAAAATGATTTTGTCTCCACATAAATTTTATCAAATGTCAAAGCATCCCTGAAGTATTCCATTCCATTAGTTTCTCTGTGAGTAGCCACTGCTAAGAATTTTGTTTGTTGAGCACTATACGTTTGTAAAGAATTTCGGGAATTTTTTTTAAATGTAACTTTGAAAATAAAAAGATTTCATTTTTGACTCACAAAGTTCCTGCGTCTGTTCGTGTGTTGAGCTTTTTGTCTGCATCTTTCAGTTCTATAGCTTACAAAGTAACCACAACATGGCTCCATGGTATATTCACTATTTTGTATCCTGAAGATCTGAACGCCCTTGCTTGTGGAAGCAATTAGGTATTTCCAACAGTGTATGAACTTGGAAAAGAATGCGTAACAACGCTCCAGTGTATTAAAATATTTTTGAGAATTCGTATCAGTTGGAGTATCATGATAACAAATTATTTTTAACTGTTAGAACGAGTTTGACATGAGATTTTATGTTTTTGCGCCTTTGTTGAACTATTGTATACTTTCCAGCCCTTAAGAAGTATTAACACACGTTGGGCTTGTGCAGTCAATTATTTTAAGATCATCATTTATTCAAAATCATTTCAGAAATGTCGTAAGCAGATTCACTTTTGCTTGAATGAAATCTTTGAAAGATTCTAAAGCGTCTACTTTTTTATTTAAATCTTTACATATCACACAACTGGACTTGTTTGACCCTTATGTCAAATATATGAATAGCTATCAAATACAATGGAACAATATTGAAGAAAGATTATTTTTCATGAACTGTACCTCCTAAAAGTGCTATGAGCACAGTTTGAATTTTAGATGACACGTTTTTTTTACTCATTTTCCTACTTTGATCTCGGAGTGCTCGAACGTACTTTGCAAGCTACTGCATTAGTTCCAGAATATTTCCTTTATTCGCAACAGTATTGCCCTCTCTGTGACCTCAAAAAGTCACATTCAATTTCGCCAGGATTTAGTCATGTCAAATATTCTAACAAGAATTTCTTGCTGTTTTATTTTTTCTTTTACAACCACTAATTGTTTGTCTTTATTTATAGTCTATTCTTTTTTATCCAATTTCTGATTCCTTCCATTTGCAAAAAACTTTGGTAATGTTGAGTACTTAATGAGTACTTATCTTGGCTTTTCTTTTATTATATTAAAAATTATTTTCACGATTTAACAATTAGCTAATTAAAAACGAGGAATTTACCACCCCCTCCCCAAATTTTGTATTTATTTGTGCCAAGTTATTATTCCACTAGATAAGCAATTGTTTCCAATATTTTTGTTTATGCTACAAAACAAAAGAAATTAAAATTAAAATAAGCCATATAAATACGCCAACATTTTGTTCCAGTAGTTCACTTACGTTAAAATCAAACTTGAATCAATTATATATACCTGCACATTATTGTCATTCTGTAAGCCCCTATGTTTTACAGCTTAGTAACATTAGTATCAGAAGACTTTAGATTTATAATGGAGTTTGAAGTTTTGGCATTAGAAGCGCTCTCGTATTTTAATATAATATAGTTCTTCATTTCCTTTAATTTTTTTTATCTTGGCTTTTCTTTTTTTTTCTCTTAAAATTTATTTATCACGATTTAACAATTAGCTAATTAACAACGAGGAATTTGCCGCCCCCCCCCAACTTTACAACAGGGGCGGCTGACAAATTTTAAGAATCAATTAATCTATCACCACATCAGTGTCACTTGCTCATACTAATTTAGCCTCTGGTTTTTTATTTATTACATTAGTATTAGTATCAGAAGAATTTATATCCAATAAGGAGTTTGAAGTTTTGGCAGTTAAAACGTTCACATGCTTTTGGATAGTTCCTTTATTCTTTTATTAATTTCTTATTTGGCTTTTCTTTAATTTCGATTTTAAAAAACTCCTCTTTCTTTTAAAATTTTCATTTTAAGAAACTAATTAACGACTAGGATTTTGCTGCCCCTTGGCAAAGTGCCGCCCGGGGCATTTGCCCCCCTGCCCCCCCTCGCTACGCCACTGCCCCTATGCAATAGTAAGTATGTGTTTAGCACTCGGTCTGTTAGCGTATTGTTTTTGTGTGTGATCATCCGTTTGTTTAAATTTTGAATTCAGACAGTATTCGTAATTTTTTATGTGCTAAAATGCCTTCGAAAAAAACAAACACAAGAAGACAATCATAAGAGAGCAAAAAAAAACCGTTGAGATGAAACGTAAAATCATTGAAAAGCAAGAACAATGTGTTAGCATGGCTAATCTAGCGCGTACTTACAATAGGCCAACATCAAACATCTGCTCTATTCTCAAGAACAAAAAGAAAATTAAGGAGATTGGTGCTTCAAAGGGAGTGTCAAGAATGTCTACGAAACGGTTACGAGACATTTTAGTCAAAATTTGAAGTGTAGCCAAAACCAAATGTCTTTACAGTTTCTAGTTAAAAGGGAATAGCTATCTGTCATAAATTAATATTTTTAAATTCTTTATATTAACTCGTGGTGTCTGGTTGTTTGTCGAAAAACTTTGGATCGATTTAAACCACTTCCTCGTAAGCTAGCAAGCTGAAATTTTGCAAGTAGTTTTGTATCGATGATCAAAACGATGCATCAAAAATTTCAGATCGATTGCATGTACTGTATTAGAATTATGAATTTTTAGTTTATTTTATTTATCTAAATGTATCATGTTAAATTTTTGAGATAGAGTGTCGTGGTACTTACTATATTGAACAACCTTTCCTGTCGCGCGTAAGATGCGTATTTTATTGACAACACTTTTTATAAACATACTAGCGTATCACCCGTCAAAAATGACGGAAGTTTTCAGCTGAAATCTATTTATTTTATTTTAAAAATGCACCTTTTTAGGGCGCCTACGGCGTCGACCTATTTCAAAAGCCCAACTAACTTGTCCTTGTTTGATAAATACGAAATATTAAACTTTCTGAAATGTACACAAAGTATTTTATAATAGGGGTTGTAGGCAGAGCCGTCTTTACACCATTTGGGGCCCCCGGACAAAGAAATAGTGTGGGGTCCCTCCCCAAAGGAAAAAAATATAAATTAACATAATATATATAAATAAATATATTCCCATGGTGCCCCTATGCTCGTGGGCCCCCGGGCAAATGCCTAACGGGCCTATGCGTTAAGACGGCCCTGGTCGTAGGGCGCCTACGGCGCCCCCTTTGTTTTTTGATTTTGTAATTAACCATCATCAAATCCTCTTTTTAAATTGATCCCTTTTCCAAAATTAAAATATGAGCGAAAACAATGACGTCATATAATATTTTTTACAGCGCATCTTTAATTTGCACCTTTTTTGATGCATTGTTGCAGTAATTTGGTTTTCCCTGCTTTCTAAATTTAGCAGCGTTAGGACTGACAGACACTACTTGCGACTCAACAGCAATTTTGTATTTTTGGATGGTCTTGCGCTGCGTATTATAATGAACATTCTTTTAGTTATGTCTCGTACATAAATGATTTATCGTCAAAAACTTGGTTTGTACGTTTTTTAAAAATTTATTATTTACGTTTTGTGTTTCAAATCTAAATTGCATTCCAGTTTGTTATACTCTTTAACCATTCATAAGTAATTTTATTTGAATAAATGATAATCTAAATTTTTGAAAAATGAGTATTTTTTAAAGCATGGAACGCATTATCGTATGTTACATTGATTTGTATGGGAAAAATTGAACTGTATTACGAGTGTTTCGCTCAACGAGTAAGAAAGACTCTGGAACGAATTATGCTAGTTATAAGAGGTTCCTCTGTATTTGGAAAAAAGGGAGGCAATATATTTTTTACGAGAGAAATTGTAACTGAATTGAAACTCGGAGTTAAGGTTCATTTTTTAATGCCTTATTAAGCATGATTAAAGGATTAGATAGTGCATAATACTTTGAGTTGGTCTCTTTGATTAGCACTTAGCCATACGTTTATTATCTGGTAAATGTTTCAATCGGCCAAAAGGCGTGATTGAAAGATCCATGGACTCTTGGACCACAAAGTCAATCATTGGCTGATTTAAATCAGGAGATATCCATCTCTGATAAATGTAAATACGTATAAACTAGCCATATACTGAACATAAAATTTGCCATATTCTGAGCTAGTGCATTTTTTCCAATTATTGTCTAATGTGTGCACATGATATACAATAACTTACTGATAACATCTAAGATGGGATTATTTCATAAAATAGATACTTTCCCAAATGAATAGCTTTAAAATGCTCAGCTATATTTCAAACTTCTGTTGGATTTTATTTCAAGAGTTAACATGATGCATATTCAGGTAATTCACATGTAATTTGATATGAAGGTAAAACAAATTCAAGATATGACTGGCTAAAAATAGATTGAATAGAAATGCTGCACAGAAAAGACAAAGTGTCACACTTTAAAATCGAATATGAAAAATAAAATAATTGAGATATATAAAAACAAATCAAGTTTGTTTACAATAATTTCAGAAAAAAACATAATTGACTTCGGAAAGAAAAAAAGCTTACTAGAAGTATTAAGAATAGAGAAAAAGTATTTTGCTAAAATAATGTGAAAGGGGCCGTCCATAAATGACGTCACGCACCTAGGGAAAGGGGGAGGGGGGTCAAACTTTTGTGACGATGCGTGACGAGGGGGTCAGGGAGGGGGGTTGAAGAAATGTGACGTCACATCAAAAGGGTAACTTTAAATTAAACTTCCACTGAAATATTTGGTCGCTTACAATTTATTTAATGACTTTTTATTTAACTTTTTATTTTTATTTTTTTATTTTCTTTTATTATAATTCAGTGCTTCTCTATGTGCCGGTCGGTAGGCCATCAGATGCTGGTTGGCGTATGCAAACAAGCAATGAAAATTAAATCTAATTATAATCCTTAAGTTTGAGAACCCCCAAGATAACATATGAAATTGTTAGCTTGCTTCGTTTGATGTTGACATCAAAGCATTTGTGATGTAACCGCAGCTCCGCTTTGTTCTCTCCGGCAGGCGACTTTTTTGCCCGTTACCCCAAAATATACAAGTTAATGTGTGCGTTACGCCCCCCCCCCAAACCCCCAGACTCGAGGTCCTGCTCACATGACTCGGGGATTTTGGGCGAGCATCGTTAGTCCCACCCCCTCCCCCGAAAATGCTACTGGTGAAATTTACAAGCATGACAAGTGTCTAAAAATGATCTGAATAGGATAATGTATAGATATTTTAAGTCAAAACGACACGGAATATCATTTTTCTTTAAATGGGGGGTGGGGGGAATCTATTTGATAGAATTATAAAAGTTTTAAGTTTTATATAATTGTTCGATTGGTTTGTGGTCAAACGCCCCTGGCCATTCTATATATAAGGATTAATGAGCCCATTTAAAATTAGTCAAGTATTCATTAAATTTATTAAATGCATCAAATTCTTGACATCGCAATTCGAGAGGAGCACAAAACAACTTTTCTTCTTTGCTCCGTTTTTAAGGCATTACTTTTAAATATCACAGAAAGGATACTTGATACAGTCAAGTCACGTGGATCAAGATTAGGCCTTTTGTCACTCGTGTCAATATAAATGAAAGTAGGGTGGATTTAGGTGTCTTCGTATAGTACGTAGGTAAGAAATCTACATAGGTGTCAAATTTAAAAAAAAATGCATTTTCTGGAAGGAACCGGTTCAATAATGGGCTCATGTTCCAAGCGTATTTTAATATATCTAGGGGATTGTAGTGGATGTTATAGGTCCCAAATGAGTCTGCATTACCCCCAAGAATTCCCTTTTGACCCCAGATTAGGTTATTTACCCCTGTTCGCCGACCTTTTTCTTACGAGATGCCCGTCAGTCAATTGATGGATTAAAAAAAAATACATTTTAAAAATATTATTTTTAAATTTTTTTTTAAAGCAAAGACGTTAACCGTGATGATTAATAGTCAATATTTAATTTGTATGCATTAAAATAAAATGTAATCTAAGGATGTTAACACAGTTCGTTTTCTGAAGGCCGGTTAAACGTTTTAAAAAACGTGGGTTACAATATTACAATGTAGACATTCACTAAATAAATAATAAATGCTTAAATGACAATAAAAGTGATTTGAAACATACTTATTTTCAAATAGAAAATACGTTTTGTCAAAGCTTTGTGACGTATTTTTAGAGGGGGGGGGCTAACTTTTTGTGATGACGCGTGACGAGTGGGGGGGGGGGAGGGGATAAAAAATAATTCACGCCACTAATAGCTTGTGTCGGCGGTTTGGAACGGCCACGATTAGGGATTAAGGAGAATGGCCGGGCCGATGTTCTTTATTCTGATTTAGGGGGGGGCTTTGTGGTGTCTGGGTGGGTAGGGGGGGGGGTTTTGTTGGGTTTATATAAGGCGGATAGTCGTTATAATGTGTATTGGATTATTTAGGATCGGGGGATCAGATTATAGGGTAGGGGGGGTTGGGTTCCTGTGATTTAGCTTGGGGCCTATTATGGCTCGTTGGTGAGGGAAGGGGTTGGTTGCACACGTGGAGACCCGACGTTTCTGGGCAGATATGAGGTTTTTTAGGCAGAGGGGGGTGTTGCATCTTGCTGTGTTATTTTGGATGGAGCGGCATTCGGAGGAGGATTCGTTGAGCACTGAATTTATCGAGGGAGGCGGAGGCTTAGCCTTGGGGTGACGGTCATGTTAATGGAGTGGCTTGCGCGGGAAACGTTCGGCTCTGTATTTTTTAAAATAAATTAACTTTGCTTGTTTGATAATGATTTTTCTTGTCAGTGGAAAAAATATGATCATGTTATGGTTCCGTTCACACAAGGGCTTATATCAATACCAGTCGCCTCTGTCGTGGGCGCCTATGAGGGGCTGATGTAGACGTGGCCTCGAACCGGAATTGTGGGTTCAGAACTTGTGCGATGGTTATGAGTAGCAGTAAAGCAATATATAAGGGACTATTTGGTGTTCACACCGGTAATAATTAACTCATCTGTGATAGTATTGGTAGCTATTCGTGTAGTGGAAGAGTCGTTTGTTCCTGATGGTATTGCGTACGATGCGAGTGGGCGGGTTATCTTACTGTTCATTTCTGGTTGAGGTCGTTTGGGCAGAGGGATGTTTTTTGGTTAACGAAACACTATTATCCAAGGTCAGCTATAAACTGTAACATGCACACCATTTTGCGGTATCATGGTTAATATACGATGCTATCAGAGTCACTTTTCTCTAGGATGGTTTCTGATTCTACTTTCATGTATGTGTGCTATAGTCGTATTAGTACACGATCCGAGAAATTTTATAGTGCGATGGTGATGCGGAGGTGCTTGGTCTCTCGTGTATGTGCTGCCGCAGCTACAGTCAACCAGTGTGGTAAGATTAAGATACGGGTACTAAGCCTTAACACATAGTTAATCTGATCGTCTGAAATAGGTAACCTAAATATTTAAATATTATATCAGATAGGAATTACTTTATAAAAACTTCTATAGAATGGACTCTGGAAAAACATTCTACAATTCTATGAATATTTCTATTCATTACGCACGACTAATCGCCAATGTATCGCACTCAAACACAGAGGTGTACGGATTCCGGAGGCCAAATTTTCACGACAGCAATATAGATCCCATAATCTTTTTAGTTGCTTGGCGCTCATTCGAATACTTCTATTCGCATGACACATGAACGGAGACTGCAACTGATTCTTGCGTGCGCTCTCACTTTTGCATGCGAGATACTCGGAAGAATTATTCATTTTTTTAAAAAAATGACACGTTATTCTGTGTCACAATGGATTATTTTGGTAATATTAATTTAAAATAAAAAAGGTCTTAAATATAAAAAAGTTAGTAAACAACAACAACAAAACCATTCAATAATTCTGTAGAACATTTATAAAAATTTGATTCGATAATTTATAAATGTGGTCATTAAGAAGTAACTTGATATTTAAATAAAAATAAAGAACGTTTTTTAAAATAACCAACCACGAGAAATCAAGGAAAAAACACAACAAGCGAATCTACCTTTACTAATAGTGAAAGCAAATATTTTCCTTCAAGGTGATGGTGAGGTCAGCAAACAAGAGTTTGACAGCAGCTGGAGACAAGAGGGATTTCCCAACCCACAAAACGCTCCACTTTTCTTCCTTGAGTTGGACAGAGTAGCTGATGAGGTTCTCAACTCACAGGACTTCCCACACATCTTCAGACTCTTTGATGAGAATGGTAATTTTTGTGTGTTATTTGTTTCATAAAGATTATACTACAATAATTTAAAAATCTAAATACTTTCAAAGTACAAGTGAAAGTCAAATATAAAAGTTTTCTTGCGGAAATCAAGGATAGATTCATTAAAAATGCATACATAGTCGCATCCAATTTTTTTTGTTACAGAACTTAAACTTTTAAAATAATTTCATAAACAATTTACAATAGCAAACATAAATATACTTAGGATATTTAAAATATAATTTAGCTAATAATGTATTAATATTTCAGGTGATGGAGTCGTTAATGAAAGAGAACTCAGATTGAATTGGAACGCCTACTTTGATTAATTTACATCACAACGCAATAATCATCTTGATTTTTTATATGAACATTTTTAAAAGCATTATTAAAAATTTGCCTGGTGATTTTTCATTTTCTGAATAAAGTAGTTTTTAAAAATCTCTTACAGTGTATTTTACTTAGATTATGAAAGTACGTTTTGTGAATTTGAAAGGTGTACATCTCAAGACCTTATTACCTTCTCATTCGAAATATATTTCTTAAACAATTTAAAAATCATTCCAAAAACAGATGGCTACTTGGCCTTAAAGAATTAGGGAGAAAAGATTTAAATTACAACGGATTTTCCAAGTTAATAAAAGATGATTTTATTACACTATCCAGAAAAAAAGAAAGAAATATTTTCACTAGGGCTGCGGAAATTAACGATTAATTTCTCGATTAATCCTTTAAATTCTAATGGGTATTTTTTTTAACGATTAATCGATTCAACACGTATAAATGTACTGGAAGTCAAAAATTAAAATATTTCGGCCGATAAATATAAACTAATCTCCGGAACATTTTGGTTTTAAACTATTGGCTGACGTGAATGTTTAAAATGTTGATAAAGGTTATTGTGTCCATTGAGAGAAATCGTTTGCCTACCATGCAATGTTCACTATAATTCTAAGCTTCGTTGTTCCGTGTGCAAAGTTTAAAAAAAAACATGTGCAAAGTTGCACAACGTCAATTTTTTTGCAATTATTTTACACAATTTGCTGCGCGGTGATTCGAAACTCCTGCGTGGATTCGGTCAAATATCTGCGAAGCCGCGCTGCTTAAATGGAATGTTGCTACCATGGTTCTAACACTTCGCTTACATATCACCTGCAAACCAAACAACCACTACAATATCAGAAACTTCAGCTGAGACAATCTAAAGATATGTGAACGATTGTTCAGCTCGGCTGGTTATATTGCCAATAAGACCCGCTCATCACTTGAACCAAATAATGTCAATACACTTGTCTGTTTGCGTTGTTGGTTAAAAGATAATTAAAGAAGACATTCCAGTGTTATTTCGATTTTCGACAAGTATTTTAATACATGTTACTTATGACACCAAAATTTTTTGGCTTCAATCGAAACTAACGATTAATTAATCGTTAATTTTTCAAAAGTTAATCATTAAATTTAAATTAATCGTTAACAGCCCTAATTTTCTCAAATCCGATAAATTCCATCTTCCAAACAAATGAAAACAGTCAATAAAAAAGCTAGAATTTATTTTTTATATTTATACATATATCTTCTTGACTTTAATTTTAAGCTGAGATATTGCAGTAAACTCAAGCCAAACTGAAAATAAGCTAAGCTAAGAAAATGATAGCAGAAATTATAATGGTAAAATATTTTTATTATAGATATATATTTATTGAGTGGAAAAAACCCTGTTGATGATAATACAAGTGTCTTCTGCACATCCATTTGAAAGATTTTAAATTTTAAATTTAGAGGGTAGCAAGTTAAACATTAACAATATATATGTAGTATATAAATTATTATATATGTAAATATATATATATATATATATATTATTTATACATATATATATATATATAAATATATATATATATATATTATTTATACATATATATATATATAAATATATATATATATATTATTTATACACATATATATACATATATATATATATATATATATTATTTATACATATATATATATATATATATATATATAAATATATATATATATATATATATATATATACACACAGATGAAATAAACATTTGAGTAAAAATAAATTCAGCTTAAAAGTTTGAAAACTTTCCTTTCTTGTGAAAGGCATGTAGGTTGCCTAGATTTGAAAGATTGTAACCGACTGATAGCGAATTTAAAATGTCATAAAAAAAGCTTTTTATATTAACTGTAGAGTTTCATGAAACTCATTTATCGCAAACATGTAAACCTAACAGGTGATAATCTCTGGATTCTCCATATGACTTGGTTAATGTTTCAAGGGAGAAGAATACGTAAAAGCAAAATAACATATCCATAAGTCTTTAAAAAGAAACATTCACATTTTACTTTTAGACATGTGATGCTTCATGACATGCGCTTACAAGTCATTTCACAAAATGATCCTACGTGTGAAAGAAAATCGACAGCCCTGAGCATAGTGCTCTTCATGGGTCTTCCTGGAAACCCTTCTCAGCTCTCTCGCCCCCTAAGGGACCTAACAGCTCTGAGATACCCCTCCCCCGAAACGGTCGCTTTTAAAGCGCCGTCTGGGCGTCCAAGACAGAAAGTCGAAAATGACTCAATCTAAAGTGACCTCACAAGGAGGAGTGGAATTTTCCCTACTTTGACTCGCTACCACTTCGGCACCACCCCGGCAAAGCAGACGAGTCTCTATGGTTATGACTGCCACAAAGCGGGGGTTCATCAATGACCTTCATAGGGCGTAACACCCACCGGAAGGTTTCCTCAGAGCTGGCTTCCGTTACGTTCTTCGCGGTACCTTTTGCTAATCCGTACTGGCGCTCCTGGCCCTGAACCGGCACCGCTCAATGGCGTTGCTAGTAAACTGAGGGGGACGAAACGGTCGCTTCGGAATAACCCGACCATCAACGGGTACATTTCACAAAACAAAGTTAGTGGTTTTACTTTTAAGTTGGAAATAATTTTAAAAAACGTAAAAAACGCAGTTTTTGACTATAAATCCTTTATTAACGAGACATAACTAAAAGACAATCCAAAAAATCCAAAATTTTAGTTATGTCTCATATATAAAGGATTTATAGTAAAAAAAACTACTACAGTCTGCCTGCTAAATTTCAGCTCGATTTGATCACGAGAAAAGTGTTATAAAAACATGTTTTATATAATGCGCACCTCGCGACAGACGAGCATAAACATTTACAAATCGGGACTATATTAAAAATGTATGGTCAATATAATACGCACCGCACCGCGTGACAGGAAAATAATAAAAAGATTGTTCAATATAATACGCACCGCGCCAGTCTAGCACAAAAAATTTACATGCTACATAGAGATACATAAAGATAATATAAAAATTCATTAATTTAATTACAGTACATTTGATCGATGTGAAATTTTGATAGATCGTTTTTATCGTCGCCACGAGTCTGCCTGCAAAATTTTAGCTCGCTAGCATATAGGGAAGTGGGTTAAAATCAATCCAAAGTTTTTGTGACAAGCAAGCAATCAATCAAGCAAGCAGACGCCACGAGTTAATATAAAGAATTAAAAAAAATATTGAACGTTTTATTTTCCCCCCTGTTTGTAAAACACATTTATAATATTATTAACATCTTACAAGATACACAAACAAATTGTGTATACAAAACAATAAATTAAAGCTTTATTAATTGAGTAATAAAATAGTAGACGCTTCGGATAATGTCTACGCGAGTACAAATGACTTACACAAGTAAGAAAATTATATTTAAATTATATAAATATAAGACATTCTATATTATGGAAAATAATTAAGTTTAAAAAAAAACAACAACGCACAAACAAGATATAATAAGAGGAATGAAGTATAAAATAAAAATACATTAAACCACAACGGGATAGGGGCCGTCCATAAATGACGTCACGCGATTTTTGCCTATTTTTTATACCCCTTACCCCCCTCCCCCTCGTCACACTTCATCACAAAAACTTAGACCCTCCTCTCCAATATGAGGTCACAAAGATTTGAACATCGCCTCCCCCCCCCCACCAAAGCCGTATTTTTAATTGAAAATAATCACGTTTTAAATCACTTTTCTGACATTTAAATATGTAATTAGTGTAAGTCTGCAATCTATTTAATATTGTAACTAGGGTTGTCAATATTTTGAAAAAAGCTGCGCGGGTACTCGTGCAAAACGCGCATAATTTTCGCGTTCATGACGACTATACAATGCAACCTAGCCACCATCCATGCACCTAATTTCACACAGTAGCTAACAGCATACTTCCAAAAAGATACTATTGTGCTCTACAAACTTTTATTCCTGCTGTAAATGCATTCGTCATACTCATAAAGTAAAACTAAAGTAAACTGAACATTCAAACAAAATGTCAACAACAATGACGTAACGTTCAGTCAGGTTATACGGGCACAGCAGCTTGAATGTTAATGTCCGCTAGGTGGCGATCAATGTTTCCTCTAAGATTCGTTGGGTCGTGTGCAAAGTAAAAAAAAAGAAGTCGTGAGCAAAGTTGCACTGCATCCATTTTTGTGCAATACTACACAATTTGCTGCGCTGTTATTCTAAACCGCTGCGCGGCGTCGGTCAGAGAACTGCGCGGCCACGCAACTGCACAGCTTAAAGGGGACCTTGGCGGCGGTAGTAATTTTTTAATTGATAAACTTTAAATACTGACAACTTTGTACGTCTTATTAAAATCTGTTTTTCTGTGAGGCCTACACAAGAAACAAAAGGGAATGGAAAGGGTGCGAGTTTGTTAAATTGTGGGCGGGTGGTAACAGTTATTACATCACCAACCATTTACAAACCAAACCTTTAACTTTTAAAATTTAAGTAAAGCAAAATTATTTTAAACCCTATGTTTTGTCCAGATTAAAAACTAAATAAAGTGGGGCTGCGGAAATTAACGATTAATTTCTCGATTAATCGTTAAAAAATTTAATCGATTAAAATTATTTTAATCGATACAAATTCTTTTAAAATGAAAGAAAATATTTATATATTTTTAAAAATTTTTATTAATAAATAATTAATAATTAATAATAATTTATATATATTTTTAACGTACAAACTTCTCCCACGTAATATTATAATTTATTTTATTAATTTATGCGGACCGGCAGACGTCAACTAAAAAATTGCCGACAGCATCAGCGCAGTGAAGAGTACACATACAACGTCAACGTTGTGCAAAATTGTTCATTGTTAAGCTAACTGCGGATGGGATGGTAAAGTCAAAGATGGTGAAAAGGTTTACTGTGTTCACTGCCATTATCAATTCTCTTTTAAAGGATTAAATACATCGCTGACATTGACGTACCACCTTCAGCACAAACATCCGATCAAGTGTCAACACATTGTCATAAAATTTAGTTCAAAATATTATTAATTTTCAATGTCTGTTAAAAAAAAGTCAATTACCTGTTTTTGTTATTTCCCTTGAAATGTTCAGTTTAATGACGTCATAAATTTCTATTTTTGGCTTTAATCAAAGTTATCGATTAATAAATCGTTAATTTTTCAAAAGTTAACCATTAAATTTAAATTAATCGACGACAGCCCTAAAATAAAGATATTAAATTTAAAAAAACAACAAAAAAAAACCCAAAAAAAACCCAAAAAAAAACAACAACAAACAAACAAACAAACAAACAAGCGTTCATTTATTTTTTGTTTTTACAGTAAATATCTTTGAACGACTAAAATATACTTTAAAAAATATTAGATGAGGTACTTTTTAACATGATTGCGATAGGATTGTGAGGAACAATGGAGAGGGTAGGGGTTAGATATAAATAAAAAAACAATAAAAATAATATAACATTGGCTCGTCTTAACTGGTATTTAACTAATGTCGGCGTATTTCAAAGACTCGTTAACTTCATGCAATTGATTCATTCAAAGAACCAACATCTTTTTTGTGTTTTGTGACTTTTGTTTCAAGTTCAGAGGAAAAAGTTGTATGTAAATACCTTGTAGTTTGTCAGAACTTTATTTTATTTCCCTTTGACAGATACTTCTCAAGCTTTTTCGTGTTTAAAGTATTTCACAGGGAATATTTCACTCAAAATTTTTATTTGATAAATTTTCGCGATCCGTAATGTGAACTCATAAGAGTCGCAGTTTGTCCACCGTTGTTATAGAGCAGGGGTCGGGAAACTTTTTGTCTGAGAGAGCCATAAATACTACATACATGCATTTTGAAAAGCAATTCTTTGAGAGCCATACATTATGTTTAAAACCAGTGCTTTCTTTATGGCGTAGCTCACCGGACCTGGTTTCCGGACAACAGTTATTTTTATCACTGTCTTGAATGCTTTTTCAGCTTTGTTCCGGCACCTTTTACATGCGTTCTGGTACCTTTTTTATTATTATTTTTTTAAAGCACTGTTTAAAACTAATAATTCAAGTAAATGTGTGCATCTTGTGTAATTTCAACACTACAAGTACTATACTTATTTCTCTGAATTATTTTTAATAACATTTATTTGCTGTTGCTAATCAATAATGGTATTTTTTTTTACTATTAATGCCACTTATGATGCTGCAATGGCTTTGCTGCTGGCTTTGGTTGATACGTGGTGAGGTTAAGCTTCATGCAGCCGCTGAGACTTCCATCCGTTAAACGTGATCGCTGGTTGGTCTTAATGTTCTTTAGATGTGAGAAAGACTGCTCGCATGTATACATAGACTCGTAGAGTCAAACATTGTCATTACAGCAATACTCACATGCGGCAGTGTGTGGTATGTGACGGGAAGCACGTTCCAAGTTTTGAAAATCAGCTAAACGTGTTGAAGTTTTTTCTTCTTTTTTAAATCCCTTATATTAACTTGCTTTGTAAGTTTAAGTGATCGGAATATCCGAACATTTGTTTATAATTCTTTCACGTGACAGTTCAGTTCACGCATTGACGCCGACCGTCGATGTTCACACCCCCTACTGTCCCTGAGCCCGGTTTTACAACCATGGGAGATAATTCTGTTTCAGTCTGTAAATGTCGCATTTAAACATAATCACTACTTTTAGTTATGTCTCTATATAAGGGATTTATAGTCAAAAAATTTGTTTTTACATCTATTTTTTGGCCGCTTGTATTGGCTCGCCAACTCTGCTTGCTCCCGTACATGTCTTTCCAAACCTTCATTCAGTAACCTGAACTTCTTCACCCACATGTCGGAGGCCTTCAGATAATCAGCCTGAAGCTAAATATCTCTGAAGGAGAAACCTGGGATGCAACTCAGGTCAGTGCTGTCCACTGCACTCTCGTGTGGATGGGTGATGAACTTAAAAAGACTGTTGTGCTCGCGAAATTCTCCAAAGGGTGCTTTAAATGACTGCTGGAGTTTTGCGGTGAAGCCTGCTAGCTGCTGAATATTAAGACGTTGAAGAGTTCTAGCTTGTTTTCAAATGCAAACACTGCTTGTTGCATGAATGCGATTGTATTTCCAACGACGTAAATTTTTACATTTATCTGATTTAGATAATTTTAAATGCAATTAAAATGTAGATCAAGGAGTCTGAATAAATATTTTTAAAAATAATCGAACATTTGTCTGCGAGCCAGATGAAGACAGAAAAAGAGCCACATCTGGCTCACGAGCCATGGGCCATGGTTTCCCGACCTCTGTTTAAGAGTATAGACGTTGCAGCCACATTTTCACGGGGAACTGGGCGCAATTTTACTATCCGGGTAATTGAAAAGCAATGGGTATCCGTTGAGAGGCCTAATCGTAACACGTGTGAAGTCATTTAAAATGTTTTTAAAATAAATTGCAAGCAATTTAAAGTTTCGAGTTTTATATGTGACGTCATATTTCTTTACAATCCTCACATGTCGACACAAATGCTTGACCCCCCACCTTTTTTTCCTAGGTGCGTGACGTCATTTATGGACGGCCCGAAAAAGATTCCACAGTTATGTTAAATTGTGAATTTGATTAAATCCATATCGAACCAACGTAAAAAAATCGTTTTATAAATTTATTTTCAATGGGTTTGCTCGCATATAAAATGCCAGTAACTGCAATATCTGAAATCCTGCGTTATTAGGACGGTTGAAGTGTTTAGAAACAACATAGTGCCTTTTTATTTATATTGTACAATTGTTCTCTAAACCGATCTCCCAGAAGAGGACCTGACTTACCAACGTAGATTTTCTTGCACCCCTTGCAATGAATCACATAAATTACGTTGCGAGTTGTGCAAGTGTAATATTCTTTTATTTTAATTTTTTAATAGGGTAAGAAACTCTGTCATATTCGTTAACATATAGACAAGTATTGCAAAGGTTACGGTTGCAACCTTTTAACCAATCTGTGCTTTCATAGTAGGAAGTTTACCTCTTACAGGTATATCTTTAAGACTCCTATACCAACGGAAAGGAAGAAGGGGAGGTTTCATTTTTAAAAAATATAAAAAAAAAGCTTTCGATTTGTACTGGTGTCTTTGGCGAGTTAAAGAACGTGATATTCTATTATCATTAATCTTGTATATAGAGCTAAGTATGTGTTGGTGTGTTTGTGTGTCTGTATACATGTTTGGATGTCTGTATGTTTCTTCACTTAGGATGTTGCACCATCACGAGATGACCACACAGGTGACAGTGACCAAATTTGACACGATAGTTAGTTCTGACCAACCTATAGTTAAATGTAGCGACAAAGAAAGATGCTTTTATTTCTGTTGTTGAGTCTCCTGATATTGACATTTTATTTCGTATATATGTGTAGCTGGGGAATTTTTCCAGAGCGTGCTTATTTATAAATATTTATCTGTGCTTTTTTTGTTAGGTACAAAGCTTAATTTTTTTCTCTTTGTTGATTTGTAGGCCGGTATAAACAAAGATAATTAAAAGAGAAATGAGATGTATTTTTAGAAAAAGAAACACGATAAAGGCATGACTACGTACTTGATTTTGTTTGCTTTCATTGTCTTAACAAGTGGAATCATATTTATAAAAAACCTAAGAAATAAGTTTAAGAAATTATATTTGAAAAGGAAGCCCCAGTGGAAATAAGATTTTAAAAAAACAGACCTATTTTATGTAAAGATCCGCGGAGAAGGAATTATAATGTGTCGTGACTACTTAAAAAAACAACTTATTTGAAATGCGTTTTAATATCACATATTTGTAATTTAGCATTATTCTTTAGTGCAGTGGTATCGCCCGAACAAGCATTTAAATTTTAAATTAAATTAAAAGCATTAGGTGGTTTGTATTTGTGTTTATTCAACTAATGGCAATGGTCATTCAACAGCGAGTTCTCAAATCCAATACCCTATAATGTACAATTAGTCAGAAAAGTAGGCGTTCCAGTTGAATCTGAATTCTCTCTCAGTGACAAATCCGTCACCTGTGGTAAAAAAAGCGTATTTTAATTAACCTTCATTTCAAGCTTTCAAATTTTCTCGTTCAGCAATGGATTAGGCATACAAAATGAATGTTTATTTATTATGACGTCCTTATAAATATTGAAAATTTATATATATTAATATTATTAAACAAAAAAAAAGGTATTTTCCAACCGAATTTAGTCTTTTTAACTATGAAAAATACATACCATTCAGACTTTGAAATATTAAAAAAACAGCTAATGAAATCTGAACGAGATAACTTTTGTATGTATTAAAGTAATTCATGTGATAACTTTTGTATGTATTAAAGTAATCCATGTGACATTTTAAAAGATGCACTTGATATTAAGATATGCACTTATTAAAAGTAACGTACCGTTCTCATCCCAGAGTCTGAAGACGTGTGGGAAGTCCTGTGAGTTGAGGACCTCATCAGCTACTCTGTCCAACTCAAGGAAGAAAAGTGGAGCGTTTTGTGGGTTGGGGAAGTTCTCTTGTCTCCAGCTGCTGTCAAACTCTTGTTTGCTCACCTGACCGTCACCTTTAAAGTTAATCGATATGTATTCAAACGTTTACAACATTGCAAACATTATACGTATATCAGTTAAGTTTTTAAGATTAAAATTAAAGTGAACAGAAATAAAAGTCAAATTACTTTTCTAGAAAAGAAAATCTTACCGTCATCATCAAAGTGAAGCCAGAATCTGTTCAACTCAGCGTTGGTCAGTTGGTTGTCGTTGCCAGCATATTGGTTGAATATTCTGTCCAAGTTGGCGCCACCACCTCCAGGCTGAGCGACAACGCTAAAAGATTTGATTGTATAAATAATATGTGTTATCTATTAAATAATTATTTCAGCAAATACTTCAATTTTTAAAATACTTCTTTAAAAATATGCAACAGCGATTTTCAAATAACCATCAAGTATTTTCTTGTAACATAAGAAAAACTTTTAAAATGCCAACAAAATAAATATGATTAAGTTAAAGTATTCAAGCATTGTTGTGTTGTAGATGAAATTGTTAGTTTTTCTGGTAATGAAATACAAATTCGTTTAAATTAATCGGAAAGTTTTTACAATTATTATCCATAAAAAATGTATAAATAATTTATAAAAAATGTACATTTTATTGATATAAAAAGATTTGATAATAAATCAAGTTTACCAGGCAAAGAGGGCGAAAGCAACAACAGCGATGTTCATCATGATTAGGACTGGATCTGGTCAGTAGTTGACTGTTAGGTAAAGTTACAGAATTTATCTCCAGCTTATATATCCGAATATTAGGCCGGAATTCGAACTAGTACTAAGCGATTTCTTTTTACAAATAGATTATCTTTTAAATTTTTTTACCACGTGCCCATAATTTGGCCAATAATTTCGTTTTTGATTTTTTAAATCTGAACTTTATTTTAAAACGTTAATTACGAAGAAGAATTGTGACACGTTTTTACCAGTGAAATCTCCAAACATTCACCTAAATAAAAGAAGAAAAAGCAGTGTTCTTTAAAAAAAAATTTGGAAAAAAAAATCTAAAAAATAAAACATACCATTTTAGCAATAGAGAAAAATATTGTTTAAATTATATATGGCAAAAAAATTTTTGAAATAAAAATTAATATTAAGCCCTGTTGTAAATAAATCGTTTCGAGAGTGTTAAAAAATATAACACCAGCGGCCACCTCTTCTAAGTAAATAAAACATATTTTGTTTACACGTATTTTAATTCTGCTAGTGTATTTCATTTCTTCTTATAAATATCAATGAATGAGGTAAAAATATATTTTTATTTTGTAGATTGATTTATTTCAAAATATGTAATTGTTTGCAATAGAATATGGACAATTGATAGTTGCAGAATTATAGAAATGCTAAATTACTCTGAAAAAAATATTTAAAAATAGAACAGAAGCAGATGAACGCTTACGTTGAAACTGTGACCAAAATCTGGTTGTACCTAGTTGCACTGATTTATTGCGCGCGTGTTGCAATGCACTTGAAACATTTTTAGAGAATTATGTGACCTTTACCATCGCACCATTTCACTTGAGGGATAAATGCACGGAATATCCCTTATTTGAAATGTTCGTGATTGTTGAAGATTTTATTTGTTTCTAGTGCTAAAAAACACAAGCAAGAAATAGATTATTAGTGCATAAATTTTCTCAGTCATTGAAATGAATACCAGTAAACAAAGTCAAATGTTCTGCAATAAAAATGTAAAATTTGAAAAATTCTTGTTGTTGATGCTGTACTTATATCTTGTCAGACGTTTCCTACTAATAATAATTCATCTAAGATTGAAACAATCAAACTTTTTCTCAACCGACGCTATTTTGATGTTGACAAGACATATTCTTTGTTGGCATATGCTTTACATTTACATGTTAATGATTCGATGAATATTTTCTCATGTTTCAAGTAACTCGGGCTTGTGAAAACGTTTTGTTTGGCCCACAAAGACCACTGTGGTTGTGGGGCCGTAAACAGTTTGGCGTACATGTATGATACAAGTCAGGACGTGGATAGATTCGGTGTTCAATACACACGTCCCAAAACGATCTTCCATGAAAACATTTCCCACAACAATCTTACCTCAACACATTTCTCCCAACACAATTCCCCAGAAAAACTTCAAACTAACCAACTTCTGACAAAATTTTACACAATTATCTACTCACAGCACTTTACACAGTGCTAAATATGGAAGTGGTGTGTCAAATTTCGACTCGTCTTCGTTTCCATTAAATGCAAACAATACAATGAAGTGACACGGTTTTGAACCGTTTGATTAATCTTTGTCTGATTGCTAAGTAATGAGAAATTCAAAAGTATGTTAAAAAAAACTAAAAAAAGCAACTGTAATGACAGCACTTAAAACCATAATATTAATAGAGAACACGGTTCGTTATATTTCATCCCACCCTCCCATTCAGATGCAGAGTTATTAATTTATGACAATATCGGTGTGTCTTATGAAATGGGAGAGTGATGGAACTTTGGGGATAAAGTTATGAACAGTCTATTTATTTGTCGAAACATGAAATGTAAATAAACAATGATTTTGATGACTGCCAGGACAATACAAGACACGAGTCAATATGAAAATTGAATATGAGTGATAAGTGTTTTTTTACGTAGAATGAAAACAACGAGCCCTCAATCATTAATCAAAATCTAAGTGACTAAGTGTCCATATTTACATACTAACTAAGTAATAGATTCACTAAACTCCACGGTTCTCGACCTATATTTACGGGGAAACTTGCTATGGATGATACAAGACGGCGAAGAAGACACTAATGGAGCGCAGTCCTCCAAACATCAGACACACAGCTTATCCAGACGGAAGTTGTACATCAAAGAAACGCTGCATTACCTTGAACCCAAGCCACGTGTGTCCTTCATGTAGCAAAATTTTCCTTGTAGAAATAGGACTGACAAGCCACGAACATACTTATGATTGCACCTTATCTTAGTCATAATCACATGCGAAGCCTTAAAAAAAAACTCTCAGAGAACGAGGGCAATGGGATAGCTTTTTCAACTCGAGTGTCCAGCGTCTCACGTATCTGAACTAACCATATGTCTGTGGGTCATATCTAAATATATTCCTATGAGATCCAATTCCTTACCGAGCCTTGCTTTACAATCTTTCGCAGATGAAGGTTTTATAAGTAAAATGGCTCCGAATCTAATCTAAGCGTCTAAAAAGATTCGTGTATTGGTGCAAAACTTTCTATTTGGGAAATGTACGCTGTCCACCTCATTAGTCAGCTGGGATATACCGAAATGTCAATTTGTCCGTAAATGCCAAATTTACATTAATGGCTCTTTTCGATGAATACATTTTTAGATAGCTTTATACCATACCCCTATGAAATTTTTCACAGAAAAAAAATCCTATTTAAGTTTTTCTTTACAATTATAAACTGGTTAAAATGTTTATGTCATCAATTCTTACAGTGGCTGGACTTTTCAACCCGGACATTGCGACCCCGGAAAATTTGATCCTGGCGATTCAACTACAGGACGTTTAGACCCCAGGTTATTTCTAACCTGGACGATTTTAAGATTAGACCACGGTCGTAATGAAACAAGTGCAGTATAAATAAACATAAAAATATGAACTTATATAAAATGTACCCCCCCCCCAAAAAAAAATAATAAATCAAATTGAATCTTAGAGTTATATTATTTTGACAAGACCATGGATAAACAATTAATAATTGGGTGTCTTAATTTAAAAAAATTCATACCAACTCTTGCATTTGTTGCTGAAGAAGATGTTGCTAAGCTAGTAGAATGGCATGCCTCAAAATTAATGCATTGAAGAATTAGTAACAGACTACGAGTACACATACATTTCATGGGCAAGGAAGGGGAGAACGGTATGGACAGTCTCTGTTTAGTATTCTAACATGGATCAAGGTCGTGATGCTGCGAGTGAACGTGCTACAACTAACAACATCTGTGAGGGATGGCATCTTGAATTACAATCACTATTCAGCTGTCGACATCCAACGAACTTGACATTTATGGATGGAAATTTGAAGGACTGCATTAAAAAAGTCCATCCTTTTACACGCTGTTATTGTAGCACAGCCTGCTAGGCGGTAACGTTATTGTGGCACAGCCTGCCAGGCGGTAACGTTATTGTGAGGTGCAGCTACTAGTTCAATGAGTTTTGGAAACATACACCCGCACTAACGCCTTGACTTACCTCAGCGCATTCGTTGCACCCTTGAATGCACAATAAATTAAATGTCAAGAGATTTGAGTGTTTCAACTTTCTTTTTTTCCAATCGTCTTATCATTTAACGTTAATTATAAGTGTTTCATACTGTTGTGTTCTTTAAATAGATACTAATATTTAACTAAATTATTTTAATGCAGGAAAACAGATTTTAGAATTGTACTAAAACAAAAATTAATTAATGTTCAGGAGTCGAATCGACAGGGTCGAACCTCCGGGGTCGAAACGATATGGAACCTTCTTAGGGTAAATTAATTTTAAAAACATGCATGTTTACCTTCCACCTTATACCTCCCCTCCCCTAAAAAAATAAGAGATGATTGGAAGTAAAAGGAACGGTGTGCCTATGTACATTTAAAGGGAGACTTATCAACGTTGAAATTTTTTTTGTAACTTATGGACTTTAAAGAAATGTACTTAAAACTACGACAGTAAAAACTATAAATGTAAACATACTTCGTCATACGTACTGAAGAAAGGATAACTAAACGAACAAGCTATTAATCATACGTAAAGGCGTGACAATTTTAGATACACTCCTTGTTTATTTGTGTGTGTTTGTATGTGTTTGTGTGTGTGTGGGAGGTAACTCTCATTTCCATACATTTAGTCTAGGGCTGTTATCGATTAATTTAAATGTAATCGTTAACTTAAAAAAAAGTATCGATTAATTAATCGATGATATTGATTAAAGCCAAAAATAGAAATTTATGACGTCATTAAACTGAACATTTGTCACGGACATTGAAAATCTCTCTATATATATCTCTATACATATAAGACGCATTTGTTGTCTGTCTGTCTGTCTGTCTGTCTGTTCCCTAATAACTCAAGATCCAGACAACCAAATAACGTGAAATTTGGTACACGTACACAAAATTATACCGGAAAAGTTATCAAACAGGTTTCGTTCCATATATATAAGATACTGGGGGCCGGGGGCCCAAAACCGTTTTTTTCTTATATGGGCTATATAAAACTGAATCAACACTAATTCCTCATCTTTCTTTGTAGGTAGAAAAGTGAACTTTGGAAATTTGTTGAGTACCCTCCCGCGATGGTAGCAGTCGAAAAAAAATTATCACTAACTGGGGGGCCGGGGGCCCAAATCTTATACATATAAGACGCATTTGTTGTGCGTTAGTCTGTTCTCTAATAACTCAAGATCCAGACAACCAAATAATGTGAAATTTGTTACACATACACACAAGGACATGAGAAACGTTGTTAAACAGGTTTCGTTACATATATATAAGATGCTGGGGGCCAGGGGCCCAATATGCACTTTTTTCCTGATATGAGCTCTATAAAAAATAAAAAATATTTTCCCCATGTAGGTAGAAGCATAAAACTTTCGGTGGTTGTTAAGTATCAATTGGCATTGGTAACAGGTAAAAAAATTATATAAATTATCACTTAATGGGGGCCGGGGGCCCTAATGTAGTTTTTTTTCCTTATATTTAAAACTGACTCAACGCTATATTCTTCAACTTCCCGTTAAGATAGAAGCATGAAACTTTGGGAACTTGCTGAATACACTCTTATGACGATAATAGTTGAAAATAATTTTAAAAATTTGACTCATGGGTGGCCGGGGGGCCCAAAACCGTTTTTTTTCTTATATGGGCTATATAAAAATAAATCAACGCTAATTCCTCATCTTTCTTTGTAGGTAGAAACATGAACTTTGGAAAGTTGTTGAGTACCCTCAGCGATGGTAGCAGTCGAAAAAAAATTATCACTAACTGGGGGGCCGGGGGCCCAAATGTTATACATATAAGACGCATTTGTTGTCTGTTTGTCTGTTCCCTAATAACTCAAGATCCAGACAACCAAATAACGTGACATTTGGTACACATACACACAATTAAATGGGGAAAGTTCTTAAACAGGTTTCGTTCCATATATATAAGATTTTGTTGTCGTAGTTGTTGTTTTGTTGTTGTTGCTTTGCTGTTGTTGTTGTAGTTGTTGTTTTGTTGTTTTTTGTTGTTTTTGTTTGTTGTTGTTTTTGTTTGTTGTTGTTTTGTTTTTGTTGTTGTTGTTGTTGTTGTTGCTGTTGTTGTTGTTGTTCACATCCCTTGCCCTGCGACGACAATGTCCTTCATGTCGTTGTTGCTTTGTTGTTGTTGCTGTTGTTGTTGTAGTTGTTGTTTTGTTGTTGTTGTTTTGTTGTTGTTGTTGTTTTTTTGTTGTTGTTTTTGTTGTTGTTTTGTTTATGTTTTTTGTTGTTTTTGTTGTTTTTGTTGTTTTTGTTGTTGTTTTGTTTTTGTTGTTTTGTTGTTGTTTTTGTTGTTTTTGTTTTTGTTGCTGTTGTTGTTAAACCCGGGAAAATGCCGGGTACTTGCCCCTAGTATCTCTATATATATAAGCCGCATTTGTTGTCTGTCTGTCTGTCTGTTCCCTAATAACTCAAGATCCAGACAACCAAATAACGTGAAATTTGGTACACGTACACAAAATTATACCGGAAAGGTTATTAAACAGGTTTCGTTCCATATATATAAGATACTGGGGGCCCGGGGGCCCAAAATGTAGTTTTTCCCTATATGAGCTATATAAAATAAAAATTATTGAAAATTAAGACGTAAAATAATGACGCAAATTAATAAACATTTTGGTGTCGAGATTAACAAGAAGGCGATTATCGCCATAAAATATTTTTTTTGTTGTTGTTGCTTTGTTGTTGTTGCTTTTGTTGTTGTTGTTGTTGTTGTTGTAGTTGTTGTTGTTGTTGTTGTTGTTTTGTTGTTGTTGCTGTTGTTGTTGTTGTTGTTGTTTTGTTGTTGTTTTTGTTGTTTTGTTGTTGTTGTTGTTGCTGTTGTTGCTTTTGTGTTGTTTTTGCTGTTGTTGTTGTTGTCCACATCCCTTGCCCTGCGACGTCAATGTCCTTCATGTTGTTGTTGCTTTGTTGTTGTTGCTGTTGTAGTTGTTGTTTTGTTGTTGTTGCTTTGTTGTTGTTGCTGTTGTTGTTGTAGTTGTTGTTTTGTGTTGTTTTTGCTGTTGTTGTTGTTGTTGTTGCTGTGTTGTATGTGTTTTGTTGTTGTTGCTTTGTTGTTGTTGTTGTTGTTGTTGTTGTTGTTTTTGTTGTTGTTTTGTTTTTGTTGTTTTGTTGCTGTTGCTGTTTCTGTTGTTTTTGTCGTTGTTGCTGTTGTTGTTTTTGTTGTTGCTGTTGTTGTTAAACCCGGGAGAAGCCGGGTACTTGCCCCTAGTCTCTATATATATAAGACGCATTTGTTGTCTGTCTGTCTGTCTGTTCCCTAATAACTCAAGATCCAGACAACCAAATAACGTGAAATTTGGTACACGTACACAAAATTATACCGGAAAGGTTATTAAACAGGTTTCGTTCCATAAATATAAGATACTGGGGGCCGGGGGCCCAAAATGTAGTTTTTCCCTATATGAGCTATATAAAATAAAAATTATTGAAAATTAAGACGTAAAATAATGACGCAAATTAATAAACATTTTGGTGTCGAGATTAACAAGAAGGCGATTATCGCCATAAAATAATTTTTTTGTTGTTGCTTTGCTGTTGTTGCTTTTGTTGTTGCTTTTGTTGTTGTAGTTGTTGTTTTGTTGTTGTTGCTGTTGTTGTTTTTTTGTTGTTGTTGATTTTTTGTTGTTGTTGTTTTGTTGTTTTGTAGTTTGTTGCTGTTGTTGTTTTTGTTGTTGCTGTTGTTGTTGCTGTTGTTGTTGCTGTTGTTGTTGCTTTGTTGTTGTTGCTGTTGTTGTAGTTGTTTTATTGTTGTTTTGTTGTTGATTTTGTTGTTTTTGTTGTTGTTTTGTTTTTGTTGTTTTGTTGCTGTTGCTGTTTCTGTTGTTGGTTTTGTCGTTGTTGCTGTTGTTGTTGCTTTTGTTGTTGTAGTTGTTGTTTTGTTGTTGTTGCTTTGTTGTTGTTGCTGTTGTTGTTGTAGTTGTTGTTGTTTTGTTTTTGTTGTTTGTTTTTGTTGTTTTGTTGCTGTTGTTGTTTTTGTTGTTGTTGCTGTTGTTGTTAAACCCGGGAGAAGCCGGGTACTTGCCCCTAGTATACATATAAGACGCATTTGTTGTCTGTCTGTCTGTCTGTTCCCTAATAACTCAAGATCCAGACAACCAAATAACGTGAAATTTGGAACACATACTCACAATGACATGAGAAAGGTTCTTAAACAGGTTTCGTTCCATATATATAAGACACTGGGGGCCCAAAATGTAGGTTTTCCCTTATATGAGCTATATAAAAAATAAAAATAAAAAATTATCCTATTTCCCGTGTAGGTAGAAGCATGAAACTTTCGTTGGTTGTTAAGTATCATTTGGCGATGGTAACATGTAAATGTTTAAAATAAATTATCACTTACTGGGGGCCGGGGGCCCTAATGTAGGTTTTTTCTTATATTTAAAACTGACTCAACACTAATCCTTCAACTTCCCGTGAAGGTAGCAGCATGAAACTTTGGGAACTTGCTGAATACACTCTTATGACGATAATTGGCTAAAATAATTTTAAAATTTTCACTCATGGGTGACCGGGGGGTCCAAAACCGTTTTTTCCTTATATGGGCTATATAAAACTGAATCAACACTAATCCTCATCTTTCTTTGTGGGTAGAAACATGAACTTTGGAAAGTTGTTGAGTACCCTCCCGCTATGGTAGGAGTCGAAACAAAAATATCACTTATACATATAAGACGCATTAGTTGTATGTTTGTCTGTTCTCTAATAACTCAAGATCCAGACAACCAAATAACGTGAAATTTGGTACACATACTCACAATGACATGAGAAATGTTCTTAAATAGGTTTCGTTCCATATATATAAGATAATGTGGGCCGGGGGCCCAAAATACAGTTTTTTTCCTTATATGAGTTTAAAAATTTGTATTTAAAAAATTATCTTATTTCCCGTGTAGGTAGAAGCATGAAACTTTCGGTGGTTGTTAAGTATCATTTGGCGATGGTAACAGGTTAAAAAAAATTATCACTCAGTCTCTTAAGATTGTTTGTATAGACTTGCAGACACCATTCTTTTCTCATGGACAGTTGTATGTGGCCTGCTCCAGAGTTGGCAAAGAGGAAAATCTTTTTGTACACACTCCAAATGGAACTGCCAAAAATGTTGTTTTATCACATTGCTTTAAGTTAAATGCACCCTTTTATTTCATGCAAATATAAAGTTTTGTACGCTTCTACAGAAAACCTTATTTTAAACCTGAACGAAGCCGGGTCCTTGCCCCTAGTTAAGAGTATTTTGAACTAAATTTTAAGACAATGTGTTGATACTTGATCGGATGTTTGTGCTGAAGGTGTTACGTCAGCGATGTATTTGATCCTTTAAAAGAGAATTGTTTATGGCAGTGAACACAGTAAACTTTTTCACCATCTTCGACTTTGCCATCCGCAGTTAGCTTAAAAACAAAATTTTTGCTAAACTTTCTAGTTATATGTTAATGTTTTAAAGTTAACTGCGCTGATGCTGTCAGCCATTTTTTTTTAGTTGACGTCTGCCGGTCCACATAAAGTCATAAAATAAATTATAATATTACGCAGGAGAAGTTTGTACGTAAACAAATATATAAATTATTATAAATTATTAATAATTAATTATTTATTAATAAATTTTTAAAAAAATATTATATATATTTTCTTTGATTTTAATCGAATTTTATCGATTAAAATAATTTTAATCGATAAATAATTTTAACGATTAATCGAGAAATTAATCGATAATTTCCGCAGCCCTAATTTAGTCACTTTATTGGGATGGTAACATATGCTGCCGTTGTCGATTGTACAGGAACAAACATGTAACCCGTCTGAGTGCACATCTATATCCTTTTTATCTGCTATAGTGCTTACAATCTCTGGTCCTCGTCTCTGTTTAACAGCCCAGTTACTCTACTGCGCTGGTCTCGATTGCTGTGTGTGTGCGTAGCAGCTCTACCACTTCACGTTTCGACTATTCTAAACACTTAAGTTAATCTATCACAGTGTTCTCTAGAAAGGTTCTGCCTAGTTCTACACGAGTGAGATAATCTGCTTTTTTGACCCCCCTCTTTAGCCGAATCTTTGAATATTCTCGATATCGCAAATAAATTGCGCCCTATACTCACACTTTATAGTTTAGTCTCTATCTCGTAAGGATTTTAAAATGTAACCACACAGATTCCCACTTACCTCTCTGCTTAATTAAAAGTTTCTTTGTGTATTTAAATTGTTTACGCGCTTGATCGTAAAACCGATAACTGAGGGGGTGGGGTGGGGGTGGGAGAGGGGAAAGGTCTAGTCACCGATCGCTGGACCGAGCTCAGCGTGACACGCAAAATGGAAACAAAAGCACGCCGGTACATCGACGGATGGCGTCAACGCGTGACTGAACTGTCAGGTGAAAAAAAACCACAATAACAAACAGTGAAATTGAATTACATACGTTGTATAGAGATGAACTAAAAATGCATTAATTTAATTATGGTATGTTCGATCGATCTGCAATTTTGATACGCTGCATTGTTAGGTAACACGAGTGAGTGTGCCAAATTTCAGCTCGACGGCATCACGGGAAGTGTGTAATTTTTTACTTTTGTTTTTCCGCCCGCCTGTCCGACAACGAACGACGGACAGAGAGAGAGAGAGAGAGAGAGAGAGAGAGAGAGAGAGAGATGAGAGAGAGAGAGAGAGAGAGAGAGAGAGAGAGAGAGAGAGAGAGAGAGATATGGCGGTGAATTTAATATAAATGATTTAATAAAACAACCACGTAAAATCAAAGTTTTTGACTATAAATCCCTTATATGTGAGACAGAACTTAAAGTATTTATTATGTTCCAACGTGACAAATATTTACAACGTAAGACTGAGTGAAATCCTCCTCAACTAGATGTGGTCACCATGGCTGCGTGAAGTCAAGTGACCCGTAAAAAGTAAACAATAGCGACCGCTACATATAGCTATATAGATAAACTAAAAATGCATTAATTTAATAACTGTACGTTCGATCGATCTGAAATTTCGATACGATGCATTGTTAGGTGACATGGGTACATGTGCCAAATGTCAGCTCGATGACATACCGGGAAGTGGGTCATTTTTTACTTTTGTTTTTCCGCCCTCCCGACCGACCGACCGCGAACCCAAGACAGAGAGAGAGAGAGAGACAGAGACGGTCGTGAAGTTAATATAAGGGATTTAAAAAGAAGTTAGGTAGGAATAAGGAATTGAAGTTTTATTTTGACTATCGTGTATGCCAGAGAATGTTAAGGTTTCTATATAATTAAGAATACAATGCTATAAAAACATAAGCATAAAATAAATCATAAAATGATTTAAATTCTATTATTTTACAATGGCGTTAAATTTAAATATCCTATATAATAAAAGGCAAAGTTCTGTCCTTTCTGTCCCGTCATCTATAGCGATTGGTCCCTCAAACACACATGACTCCTACAGCCAATCACTAGCTGAGAAAAATTTACATATTACGCGGAGGTTCAAAACGAGTTATTTTTGGTGCAGTTTTTTTTTCATAATTCAGTATGTTGTTCCCTTATTCCAATGACAATTCTGTTAAATGCTTTTTCCTTGATGGTCCTGGGGGGTAGTGGCAAGAGGTTTAAGTGTTGTTGTTATTTTGATGTTGTTGTTGTTTTTGTTTTGTTGTTGTTTTGTTTTGTTGCTGTTGTTGTTGTTATTGTTGTTGTTTTTTGTAGTTTTTGTTGTTGTTTTGTTGTTTTTGTTTTGTGGTTGTTGTTATTGTTTTTGTTGTTGATGTTGTTGTTTTGTTGTTGTTGTTTTGATGTTGTTGTTGTTTTTGTTTTGTTGCTGTTGTTTTTGTTGTTGTTGTTGCTGTTGTTGTTGCTGTTGTTGTTGCTGTTGTTGTTGCTGTTGTTATTGTAGTGTTGTTTTGTTGTTGTTAATTTGTTGTTTTTGTTTTGTTGTTGTTGCTATTGTTGTTGTAGTTTTTGTTTTGTTGTTGTTGTTTTTGTTTTGTTGTTGTTGCTGTTGCTGATTTGTTGTTGTTTTGTTGTTGTTGTTTTGCTGTTGTTGTTGTTTTTGTTGTTGTTGTTGTTTTGTTTTTGTTGCTGTTGTTGTTGTTTTTGTTGTTGTTTTTGTTGTTTTTGCTGTTTTTGTTGTCCACATCCCTTGCCCTGCGACGACAATGTCCTGCAAACGCTTCAGCATAACAACTACCAAAACATAGCGTCCAAGAACTTCACAGGTCACCCCTACACTTATTCCCGTCCTTGGGCGGGCTTTGTTACTAGTAATTAATATTACATAAAAACTAATTCAGAAATAAATATTGATTAATGACTTGAATATTAAGAAAATATAATCCCAAAAATAATGTAATAATTTAGTGTATTGCTGATAAAGATAATCTAATTTATCTAAATATTAAGTTATGTAACTGTATTAGTTGTCTATAAAAACTCTACCTCAAAGAATCAAAACAACTGCAATTACTCACAAAAAAGCGTTTCGAAAGAAAAGAAGTTGTCAATTTTAAATGTATAAATATATACTAACCATGTACACAAGATTAATTTTAAAAAACAGAATATTTGTCATAAAATATTTTAATGCAGTTATCAGGAAACTCCATCTCATTCCTAATGATCACATATTAAAATGAAAGCAGTCTACATAACAAGAAAATTATTATTTCTTACTTTACTTTTCCCGAAAATAACGTTTTTAATTTTTAAAAAACACACTTAGTTGAAAATAAAAATGAATTGCTTGTAAGGTTCGCAGTATTCTCGAAGGGAAATAACACATTAGCAAGTATTTAAAAAAGATATTAAAACGGTAGGTGTTTTTATTCAGTTAGTGGTCATTTACAAGTGAGGTCTCGATACAAAAACAATAATATGTACATTTAATCAGAAAAGTAGGCGTTCCAGTTGATCTGAACTCTCTCTCACTGACAAATCCGTCTCCTGTTGAAAATAAAAACAATCCTTTTAAAGATTCATTTCTAGGTTTTCCTTGATTTGACGGTATACTCTATTACACACAAATATTCAAAGTCGGTTTTCATTAAATAAGCTTGTCATTTACTGATTATTTGACTTTTAGCAAACATAAATGGAACTTATATTTGTGTGTGACTAAATATTTGTGTACAAAGAATCAAATACACGTTTTTAAACCCGAAATTTTTAAAACATTTTAATTAAAAAAATAAATATTAGTCTGAAGTATCAGTGTAAAATGATTTTTGAATATAATTTGAATTTACTAAATGGTGTCTGTGTGTGTAGCACACGAAAACTCATTATCTTGCTAAAGACTATTTAATACTAAATAAAACAATATAAAAGTAACGTACCGTTCTCATCCCAGAGTCTGAAGATGTGTGGGAAGTCCTGTGAGTTGAGGACCTCATCAGCTACTCTGTCCAACTCAAGGAAGAAAAGTGGAGCGTTTTGTGGGTTGGGGAAGTTCTCTTGTCTCCAGCTGCTGTCAAACTCTTGTTTGCTCACCTGACCGTCACCTTATAAATTAACCCATTATATTAAAACGTTTAAATTTTTGAATTAGTATTCCTTATTATTAGTATAAATCATTATCTAAATTTAGATATTAAATTGAAACTAATTTTACAACATTTGAAATAGAATTACCCACCGTCATCATCAAAGTGAAGCCAGAATCTGTTCAACTCAGCATTTGTTAGTTGGTTGTCATTGCCAGCGTATTGGTTGAATATTCTGTCAAAGTTGGCGCCACCACCTCCTGGTTGAGCGACAACGCTGAAACAAGTATTAAGTATTTTTAGTACAATGATTGATAGTTAAAAATAATGCTTTAAAAACCCACAGCAGTTTGTTATAGTATTCTAGCCAGGAACCTGTAAAAGTAAATTTTAAAGGGAACCTTTGCAGAATAAGCTTTATTAAAATAATATACGGAACTATTTTTATTGGATCATTAATCATTACCAAGTTAATATTTAAAAAAAAACTCATGACAAATTTATTTAGAAACATATAAATATAAAAACAATACATAAATAATTAATTAAAAAATGCTAGTAATTAATTCAAATATTTAAAATAAATCCAGTTTACCAGGCAAAGAGGGCGAAAGCAACAAAAGCGATGTTCATCATGATTATGACTGGATCTGGTCAGTAGTTGACTGTAAGGTAAAGTTAAGTTATTTTCTCAAGTTTATATATTCAGACATGACCACTAAGGTAAATAAATTATTTTAAAAAACGTGCCTTTTGTCTTTGTCCACGTGAACCTAAAAGATGGTGTATTTGGCCCATATTTTGTTGTTGAATCTTTGAACCTAAGCTTTCGTTTTAAATTGTTATCTTGAAACATTGAGCACGTGGATTTAGCATGTTTAAACTATCAGCACAATATTCATGTTCAAAATAGAATGGAAACTAAAATAACAAAAAGAACTGTGTTTTTTTTAAAAACTAGAATGTCTCCTTTCTATTCCTTTCACCATATTTTCGTTTTTAAAGGGGATATTCGTTTTTAAAATCATTATATCATTACTATAAATGTGTCATTAAAAAATAAATTATAAAAAAATAAAAATAACTGCTACTTTTTTAATGTTGAAAAAAGTTATTATTTTATAATGATTATTAACCCACTAACACATCTTTAAATACATGCAATTATATTAAACCTTTTTATGTCATTCTATGACTAATATCATGTGAAAATAAAATATATTAAACGTCACAATCTCTTAATTTCAGACGCTAATGTTAAAAACTGTGACTAAAATTTGTTTGTACCCAGTATACCTATTTTAGTGACGTGTTTTGACATGCACTCAAAATCTTCTGAGGCATATGTCATCTAAATAGTGTCTCTTTGAGTTGTCAACATTTCAAGGTTGTTAACATTTTAATTCATGTCAATCAATTTATATTTCTATAAAAATTATAATAATTTACGTTTATCATTTTGTGTCATTGTGAAATAGTTCAATTACTATTCTATAAAAACTCTGTGATTTAGTTTTGGTTTATCTGCGCACAGATTTTCACGCTGGCATTGATCTGAACGCATAACTTTTTACAATTATTGTAAAGAAGTAAATATTATTTCATCTTTAATTAAAGCAATATTCAGTACACAGGAGCAATGTGTATTCAATTTGGAGAGACTTTCAATATCCGAGACCTTTCCTTGGTCGAGTTTATACATGCATTTTTTAATATGTACCAATTTGACCTACGCCTCTTTAAAAAAAAGGACTTCCAACCGGCAACTTACTAAAAGTTAGAAAATAAATTAAATTAATGTGGAGCACTAAAAATGTTCTTTAGAATAATTCAAACAGACTTAACATTTTGTTTCTTTCTTTATAAAAGTTTTGGTTAGGTTTGTTCATTTATTCTGTTCTGTGCACATTGATGGTTGACGCTGGTGTTTGATGTGGGTTTTGTGGCATGGCGACCCTTTTGATGCCGATTATAAACATATTATTGGTATTGAAAAGTTACAATATTACTAGACTTCTCAAAAGCATTTGACAAAGTTCGCCAAATACTTGTAGGCATCTCTGGTCACATATATCATTGGATCCAAAATTTCCTTTTAGTTAGAGAGCAGACTGTAATAATTAATGGATCTAAATCAGCACCAATAACGTTACCTCAGGAGTTCCACTGTTAATAGTAACAAAGAAAAAAAGAACAAATAAATGCTAACTATTTCATTCATGGAGAACAACTAATCTAAACCAAAGGTTGGAAATACCTAGGGGTAATAATAAATGAGAAATTATCATATAATCCCAAGGCAATGAAGGAATTAAAAAATCAAACAAAAACTTAGGTTTTAGAAAGAGAAACTTTTACAAATGTAATAAGAATTTCAAAAAAAGTTACTTTACATTGGTAAGACCTGTACTATAAATTGCATCTTTTGTTTGGGTCCCATCACCCAAAGAAAACAAAAAATGAAGTGGAATTTAAAAAAAAGAGCTGCCACATTCATTACTAGAGAATACTTAAAATTGACAAGAGTAACACATTTAGTTAAATAATTATATCTAGAAGCACTAGTGTATAGAAGAACAACGAGCAAAGTATTAATAATAAATACGGTAAAAAATTATCTTGGAAAACAAACACAAAGATAAACTAATACAACCCTCAGCTAGACATAGGGATAAACAACACTTTTGTTATTCCGTATGCGAGGAAAATCTTATACAACTTCTCGTTATTCCAGTTTGGAATAAGGGCATGGAATGAATGGGTTGCCTGAAAAAACCATGAAACCCAACACATCACCATCTAAAACACTAACAAATAACGCAAACTAGACATAAACCATGAATAGAGCGTAGGACGGAATAATCTACTGCATAGAAGGAGCGTCTAAATAACATGGACGCAATAATCTTCTGGACAGAAGGAGCGTCTGAAAAATATATAGGATAAATAAAGCTATATAATTTTCTAAGATTTTCTATAGACAAAAACTTAATCGGACCTGATATTGGATAATTATTTCTATATTTTTAAACGAATTTCTTAAATTGCAATAGACTGTTTAAAGATTTAATAGAATACAATATTCCAAGCCATAAATATCAGTATTAATATTTCATTTCTATGTGATAAGAGAAGTCGCTAAATAAAAGGCTTATTTTTTTTTAAATGGTGTAAAAAATAGAAAGACCGTGTTGTGGACAATATACGTGTGCTATACCATAAGTTAAATTTATTTTAAAAATATCCCCTGAAATTATCCCCTGAAGTGGCCACCGGTAGTCCATGAGACAAATCAATCATTTCAAGCGGCCTTTCAAAGGCTCAGTATCTTAAGGCTGCGTTCCGACTATGCCAAATAAATTATTTTTCTCCTTACGTTATTATGATAGAGATTATTTGTGAACATTTTTTTGTAAGTACGAAATTTTCTAGAATTCGTTCAGTTTCTTGACTACATTATTCTTCGCCTTTATGGTGCATCCTGGATCATCACTCTTTATGATTTAAAAGTGACGAAGCACACCATTGCGATGTTATGTTGTGGATGTTTGTTATGAGATGGAATTACTTCCTACATCAGCGTTTTCTATTATGGTATCTTCTTATCGCATATTTTATATATATTACAGACGTTCCTTCTTTATACACATAAGATTATGCGCCCTACGCTTATGCATGCTTTATTTCTAGTCATGCATTTTTTATTAGAGTTTTGAATGTTGATAGTTGTTTGGCTTTCTTTCGTTCAGGATACCCATTCCACGTCCAAATTCAAGTCGGGATGAAGGAGGTCTTCTATATGTTCGTTCTTGCACATGGAACGAGAAAATGTGTTTTTATATAAGTACGCGGTGGTCGAGTGGCAGCGCACTGGACTGTCGTACCGATGGTCACGGGTTCGAATCCGTGTGAAGGCAAGGGTTTGTTCCCGGGGCCTAGGGCGTCCCTGAGTCACCCCGCTCCGAATGGGTACCTAACACTACATAGTGTTAGGCGGCTGGGTAATGCGTGGAACCCACAAAGCCGTGGCCTGTGAATGCTGCATCACTTGCCAACAGATCATCTGTCATGGTCTGTGGACGCAACTATCTTCTGCATAGAAGGAGCGTCTGTATATATAAGAAGAAAGAAAGACTAGCTGATCCGTCACCGCATTGAAAACTCTTTTAGTAGAAAGGAAATTCAAAGAAACCAATAAGTGCTAATTTGAAAAAAAAATTGCCAGAAACCTTCGCTGAAAACAGGTTCACAAATTTTCATACGGATAATTAAAATAAAATTTCAAAAAGCTTACATCAGACATAAAGTTAAAATTGCCATTGTTCTCAACAACTTCCCAATGTATCTCTTCAAGCACTTGAATAAAATAATATATAAATAATATGTATAAGGTTAAATCAGAAAATAATGACATTAAGGGCCCCCAAACGGTGCATAATGTAAAGTTCAAAACACATGTAAACTGAAATCTTGGTCATAATGGGTATGTGAGTTAATATCTCCCAAGATCGTATAAAATCAGATGGGAAATAACATCTTGCAGTTTTAAAACAAAAGATCTTGGGTCCCCGGTCTCGAAATAACGGATATTAGGAGTTCAATGACTTATCGAATTTTGATATTGGGCATCAAGTATTTATGTACAATTTAGTACAAAGTTTCGTCAAGATCAATCCATTTACCAAGTATTCAGAATTTAATGATGTTTATACATCTCATGTAAGGAAAACCATTGTTGGGATCCTGGCCAACAATTAGTGGTGATTTTTTAAAAAGCCCATAAATCCTTCACGCGGGGTCGGCCTAAGGGAATTGGAGGCCCTAGGCGAAGTGCATTTTGTGGCCCTAAATGTATTAGACATATAAAAAAATAAATATGGAAAGATTCTTGTGTGAGGCCCCAGCTAATGATGAGAGTAATCGGAGGCCCTAAGCGGCTACCTAGTTTGCCTATGCCCAAAGCCGACCCAGCTTCGCGGGTTTGTAGTCAACAACTTCCCTAAGTTTCATGTCGATGGAATGAATAAAATAATATGTTTACAGTAACCTCTCGCTACTTCGCGGTTCGATTATCACGGAATCGCTACTTTACGGGTTTTCAATATATTAATATCGCGTATTGTAAAGGTCTTTAATTTTTTTTTCCATACGTATGTACTTACTGTGAAGGTTCTCTCTCTCTCTCTCTCTCTCTCTCTCTCTCTCTCTCTCTCTCTCTCTCTCTCTCTCTCTCTCTCTCTCTCTCTCTCTCTCTCTCTCTCTCTCTCTCTCTCTCTCTCTCTCTCTCTCTCTCTCTCTCTCTCTCTTTCTCTCTCTACTTGCTTAAATTATTTTTTAAAATTCTATTTTAATAATTATTCATTTTTAAATTTGTAATTTCTTTTTAGAAATCGATGTTTGTACATATTTATGTATTGTATATGTATTATTGCCATAGTAACTAACTTGTTGCATGCACGCACTTGCTTAATTCTCTGGTGTTACAGGTTTATTTATGTACAGTACTGAACTGTAAGAGTGTACTGTACAGCCTAACAAGTGTTACAATCTTTGTATTATTAATAATATAGTAAAGGGTTGGTTATCAACATTAAAGGGATGGTTTTAAACAGCCTATAAACAATTAAATAAGGTAAAAATAATGGTTTTGTCCTACTTTGCGGATTATCGAATATCACGGGGGTTTCGGTCCCCATTTACCGTGATATTCGAGGGAGTACTGTATAACATAAATAAGAAAAAACAACAACATTAGTATCCCCAGGCCCAATTGGTGCAAAAAGTTAAGTTCAAAACCCATGCAGATTTCAATCTTGATCTGGATGGAGATATGTGTCTATATTTGTCTATATGTGTCTATATTTGTCTATATTTGTCTATATTTGTCTATATTTGTCTATATGTGTCTATATTTGTCTATATTTGTCTATATTTGTCTATATTTGTCTATATTTGTCTATATTTGTCTATATGTGTCTATATTTGTCTATATTTGTCTATATTTGTCTATATTTGTCTATATTTGTCTATATTTGTCTATATTTGTCTATATTTGTCTATATTTGTCTATATTTGTCTATATTTGTCTATATTTGTCTATATTTGTCTATATTTGTCTATATTTGTCTATATTTGTCTATATTTGTCTATATTTGTCTATATTTGTCTATATTTGTCTATATTTGTCATGATTATGTAAAATCAACAGGGGATTTTTTTCTATAGCTCATAAAATTAAAATTAAAAAAAAAGTTTTGAATTGTTCGCCAACAAAGCTATAAAGACATGATAAATATTGAAAAATAATTGATAACAGAAGTTAGTCATACTTGTGCTTTATTTAACAAAAGGTTATTCAACAGCGTGTTTACAAAAGAATTACAATAACATGCACTATTTAATCAGAAAAGTAGGCGTTCCAGTTGAATCTGAATTCTCTCTCACTGACAAATCCGTCTCCTGTAGATATATTTTAGTTTACTAATAGCTTTTCCTTGATTTTGTTTTTCAGTTTTATATGAGATAAATATTAAAATGTATTAATTTTTTCCGTTAATTAATCGTATGGTA
>CALYLW010000320.1:1012099-1025377 GCA_944989445.1 Ampullaceana balthica | reverse complement strand
ATATGGAGAAATGAGACGCGCTGCGAAGAATTAATTAAGGAAGATTTTAAAACAACAAGAAGCTTCATACTTTGACTATAAATCCCTTATATATGAGACATAACTAACAGTATGATTATTTTTAAACATTTACAGACTGACCACTGAGTGATGTCCCTTGTCTTTAATAAATGGGGGTGGGATAGTGAGGGGGTGACGGCACGACGGTCGTCGTCAACACGACGGTCGGCGTCAACTCAAAACTCACGTGGAACTGGAATTACAAACAGTGAATTTTGAATTACATACCTCATATAAGGATAAACTAAAAATGCATTAATTTAATTATGGTACGTTCGATCGATCTGAAATTTTGATACGATGCATTGTTAGGTTCGACGGGTCCGTGTGCCAAATTTCAGTTTGATCGGATCATGGGAAATGGGTCATTTTTGACTTCTGTTTTTTTTTCCGCCCGCCGAGCCCAAGACAGCAGACAGAAATCAGTAAGAGCCAAGAAGAGATCAGTGAGAAGTAGCAGCTGAAATTAGAACTGGGATTAGAGAAGATAGAGGAGACGAACAGAGAGCATGCAAGACGCCGTGACAGTGAGTTACAATAATAGTGAAACAAGAGGGAGTTATCCTACATAAAACTGAATGAACCACCGTAAACAAACAATTAAGTTTTTCTCTGACTATGAAATCACGCTTACAATTATGGACAACTTATAAACTAAACAAGTATCTACGTTGATTTTTAAAACATTTACCAGACCTGACACGGGGGGAAGTGGTTATTAAATCCTTTATATTAACTTCAGAATTACAGCCTGGTCCGTCTCCAGTCTCTCTCTGTCGTTCCCCTGGGACTGAAGTGATGTCCCTTGTCTTTAATAAATGGGGGTGGATGTTGAGGGGGTTGTCGGCACGACGGTCCGTCGTCAACGATCGACGGTCGGCGTCAACTCAAACTCATCGTCATCTCGTGTGGTCAATTCTGAATTTAATATAAAAAAAACAGTGTGCGCATTTTGCGAATTACATACCTCATGGAAAAGGAATTAAACTAAAAGTCGCATTATTTCTAATTAATTGTACGTCGATCGATCTTAAATATTGAATACATGCATTGTTAGGCGGAATAATATTCAGCACACAGGTCAAGGTCCGTGTGCCCAAATATTACAGACTTTGATCGACGCGCCATCAGGAAAAGCTGGGTCATTTTGTACTTTCCTGTTCCATTTTTGACTCCCGATCTGAAGGCTTGTCCAAGCATGCTCTGGCACAGCCCGAGCCCCAAGGCATCACCAGCAGACGTCTAGAGCAGAAGAAGGACCGTAAAGAGAAGATAGGCAACATCGAGTGATACACAAAATTATAGACAGTAGCGAAGGAATCAAGAGACGGATGACGGGTAGAAGATTTACATGTAATACGAGGCGGATTTAAAAAAACAAGTAACATCTCGATAAAAATTAAACCAATGTTTCATTTGACTATAAATCCCGCATTGTATTTTAATAGTGAGTCACTATAACTTAACATAATTGATTATTTTCCTAAGCCTATCATTTTACAGACTGACAATATAAGTCGATCCATGTAATGAGTGATGTCCCTTGTCTTTAATAATGGGGGTGGTAGTGAGGGGTGTCCGGCACGACGTCGGCGTCAACACGACGGTTCGCGTCAACTCAAATTTCTTTTTGATATTGTCTCAAACTTTCCTTACTGTGAAACATGGGCAGATCCACCGAACAAACAATAACAAACAGTCCGAATTTTGTGATTTGAACGAAATGTACCTCGATATTATGCGAGAGTTGGATAAACACAAAAAATGCCTCTAATTGTAAATGTTACGGTACGTTGGATCGTGCTGAAATTTTGATTTAGCAATGCATGTTAGGACTTAGACGGTTCGAGTTCCCAAATTTCATGTTCTATCGGATCATGGGAAGTGGCGACCTCATGTTTTGACTTCTGTATTTTTCCGGTCCGAACCGCCTCGCCGAGCCCAAGACAGACAGACAAGAGAGAGAGAAGAGAGATGAGAGAGAGACGGCCGCGAAGTTAATATAAGGGATTTAAAAAGAGGATTTGACTGATGGTTTAAAACTTATAAAATCAAAATAAAAACAAAAGGGGCGCAGTAGGTGCCGCTACAACCCCTATTATAAAAATATTTTGTGTACATTTTCAGAAAGTTTAATATTTCATATTTATTAAACAAGGACAATTTACGTGTTGGGCCTTTTGAACAAAGGACGGACCAGCCCGGAGGCAAAACTTAAAAGTGCATTTTTTAAAAAATAAATAGAATTTCAGCTGAAAACCGCAGGACGAGGGCATTTTGTTTACATTTATCCTAGCGTTTCATCCAAATGAGGGTCTTGAGGGCGTCACGGCGTTGTATTCAAGCGATCGTTGACCAGAACGCCAACCTTTAGTCCCACCTACCTAACTATAACCCCCCTTAAACAATATTACGATTTCGCGAAAAGTGGTTAGATCTGCAACAGGCAAAGTTGAGTTTCTAGAAAGTGAGTGTACTACCATATCAAGGTCACAGCTAAATAGTACACTTTGTAAAACACTTTTAAGTTTTGTCCTCATATATAAGATATGCAGGGATCGAGGTAATACCTAGTCAAAAAACATTGTTTTTACGGCTTTGTTTTTATTTTTACTTTTGTATTTTCGGCGAGGCCGGCCCCGAAGTACATCAAAAAATACAAAATGTGAAAAATATAGGAGAAAAAGCATATGCGTTCAATGGACAGGCAAAGACTATTGCAAATATACTCAGGGAGATTACACACAGACAGAAATCCTTTTGTTGCTTCTCAAAGTTATAAAAAAACAACAAAAAAACACATTGTACCCAGTGTTCTGACTTCCATAAAACCGACTATATGTGAAGTGAGTCCCCTGTTGTTTCTTATTTTCTTCTAAATTTAGAAGACTGCCATTTTTCAAGCAACGCATGTAATAAATAAAATTACAAGAATGGCTGTGCGCGTAGAGAAAAAAACAAAAGGGGATATTTATTATCAACATACTGTAAAAATCTCCCGCTTATAATGAATTTTGTAGCATTTTGCTTAAATCAATTTAATACAACATTTGTATATATAATTAATATTGAGCAAAATTATTAGTTCTGCAATATCCTTTATCTATTTATGTGTATCCATGGCGCGACTGTCACAGGTTAATATTAAACATACTTACTACTATTATTACACACACACACATAGCATTTCTATAATTAAATATAACATAGCATTCGTTTTTCTGTGTATGCAATTTACATTTGGTTGTCGTTTTGTTGTCAAGTTTCGATGCGTTTTGAACTGCAAAGCCATTATTTATTACTGCAAATGAAATTTGACAACTTATGCTTCAGTTTAGCGTTTGTTTTTCTTTTATACACTTTGAGATTGCATATTTGTATGTTTTAAAAAAATAACATATTTAAAAATCGGATTCATCCCCACAACAGTTTTTTAAAATTGTTATTTACATGTAATATTTTAATGCGTCCTAGTCTAATTTGGAATGAAAAATGTTTACACTTAATATAGAACTGGAAGGGGTGCTGACTTGACAATAATGAAAACGTTTATTAGAATTCCTAAAACGTGCATATTAAATTTTATATATGATTACCTGAAGATAATGTAATATTTTCTAAGAAACAGTGATTAACTTTACTTCAAAGGTTTCATGCAAAATAAATAGTTCGCTGTTATTCATATTTGTTAATAGTTACAATTTTTTATTTACATGTTTTTGATAATGTAAAGGTAATAATGTATGGACCAATGGGCGCATAAACTGATAAGTCATAATAGATCTTGAAAAGGTGCGGACTTGACAATAATAAAAACGTTTATGTGAATTACTAACATGTTTATATTAAATTGTAAATATCATTAACAGTTGATAATTAAATCTTTTCTGTTATCCTGTGACAAACTTTGCTTACTACGTTTCATGCAAAATGAATAGTTCTTTGTTATTATCAAGTGTAAAAATTACATTTTATTTTTTTAACATGTTTTGGTAAAGTTGTGGTAATAATGAATGGACAAATGGGCGAATAAACGGACAAGTCATAATCATCAATGAAGCTTAAACTGCTTCAAATCACAGATGTCCTTGATGTGGATCACATTACAGGCACATATTTTATTTTTAAAGCTCTGTGCTGTATTATTGGTGCACTCATAATTGGTGCGCACTATTCAATGCTGCAAGTTAACGTCCGGCTGACTCCTCTGCAATATTTGTGAATACTTCGAACTTCAAACTTCTTTGCTGTAGTGTCACCTTATGCTGTGTGTAATTCACTATGCATTTACTATTATCATGATTATATCATTATTATTCATGCAAACTTATATAACGCGAAGCCTAAGCTTGGAGGTTTTCTCATAGCACATATATTCGTATATATAATCAAAATATATACCCTGCTATGTCCGTTCGTAACGCTAGATTTTAGAAAGAGCACCGCTAAAAAAATAGAGCTGAAAAAAAAACACACAAAAAAACACAGAAAAAAGCTATTTTCAAACGTCCGGATAAAATTGTTCAATATGGAAAAGAGATTTAATTTTTCTCTCTTGGTCTCTACATTTTCTGATTATTTACTTTGCGCTTTCAGGCAAAAGGGACAATTACAAAAACTGAAATATATCCATTTTGAAAATTTTCGGCATTTTTTTACGGGTAATACACTAGTAATAGATTATTTCTCTTAATGATCGAGGCAGTGAAAATAATACAGCACAGTAGCACACGATTGTTTGATATCGCGCACGATTGTTTGATACAGCGCACGATTGTTTGTCAGGTGCGTGAACACAAAGCCAATGAAACGTAATAATTTGATTAAACAATATAATTTGCAATGTCTGTCCGAGACGCTACTAATTTTAGAAAGCAGGGAAAACCAAATTACTGCACCAATGCATCAAAAGGTGTGCAAATTAACGATGCGCTGTAAAAAAATATTATATGACGTCATTACTTTCGCTCATACATGTATTTTAATTTTGGAAAAGGGATCAATGTAAAAAGAGGATTTGATGATGGTTAATTATAAAATAAAAAAATACAATAATAATAATAAAATAATGTTAAATCAACCCCTATTATAAAATACTTTGTGTACATTTCAGAAAGTTGAATATTTCGTATTTATCAAACAAGGACAAGTTAGTTGGGCTTTTGAAAAGGTCGGCGCCGTAGGCGCCCTAAAAAAAAGTGCATTTTTATAAAATAAATAGATTTCAGCTGAAAACGTCCGTCATTTTTGACGGGTGATACGCTAGTATAATAATAATATGATATAATTAAAGTCTAATTTCCCTTGCTTATTATGTTCTCTAATCCTATATAATAAAAGGCAATTTTCTGTCTGGTCATCGATAGCGACTGATCACTCAAACTCCTACAGACTCCTACAGCCAATCAGAAAAATTATATCTCATTTACATATTGAACAAATTTATGCGGACTTTCAAAAAGAGTTATTTTTGGTGCAGTATTTTTTTCCTAGATTTTATTTTGAGCGGTACGCGTTGGGATTTATAGTCAAAAACTTGGTTTGTACGAGTTATTTATTTTAACTATAATGAATATTATTTTAACGTGATGCACATGTAATGCCGGTCGAGACGGCTGTTGGAGGTGAGTGACGACATGCGACCGAAACGACTGCGGAACGTCCTAAGACGGGCTTTGTTGCTCGTATTGTATAATATTTCATTTTATATATTTTTGGTGATACGAGTGTAATGGTGACTAAAGTGTGTTATACCACGTCACAAGGATATTATATAACAAAGAATAAAGGTATTTATGACACAGTCCGATTTTCTAAGCTCTAATTATGAAAACATTTGATGCATAAATAAAGAATCTTGCTAACTAAGCTATACCCCCAATTTTTGATCGATGCACCCATCTGTTTCTAGTGATGACCACCAAAATGAAAGCTGGCATCGTGGTGCTATCTTAATTACCAGTTGGTTTACAAACAGTAGCTCTGGTTTAAATGCTGCGATTAGTTTTGGAATAGCCAAGCGTCTCAACAATGCTGGCTATAATCTCCCACGCGGGTGGTGTTTCATATTTACGTCTGGCCAAGGGTAGCAATAGGTCACGTAATTATGAAGTAGAAGACCTTGACGAAACTCGGCCAAAGAGGGAAGGGGTAGGTAAGGTTGCAAGGGAGAAGAATTTTATCGACAGACCTGTTATCCAAGTTATGTCTTAAAGTCGTCTGATATAAGAGTATGCACATTTCTAAAGGGTTTGAAGTGATTGTTAATTGCATTCTAGCGATAAGATTGGCATTATCTGCATACATTCATAGGGCTCATTTTATAGGCTTGATAAAAACGAGACGTTAGGCTAAAAGAGGAGCAGACGAGAATGCGCGTTAGGGGCCGTCCATAAAGTACGTCACGCTATTTTGACCACTTTAAACTCCCCTCCCCCTGTCACAAACTGTCACAAATCTTGGACATTTAAAGTACGTCACACTTTTTAACAAATTTTTTAAAATATCAACAAATTAATTAAAAAAATAATATAAAATACCGTGACTTCACATATGGTCGGACCCCCCCTCCCCCTGTCACAAACTGTCACACTATCTTACACCCCCCCCTCTGGAGCGTGACGTACTTTATGGACGGCCCTTTAAAGAATTTTAAACAAACTTTTTTGTTAGTTTGGATTCCTAAAAGCTCACATTCTTCACTAAACATATCGTGTGCACATCAAAGCTATAACAATCATCACAGCCATAACAATCATCATAGCCATACAACTCATCAAAGTCGTAACAATCCTCAAAACCATAACAATCATCAAAGCCATAACAATCATCAAAGCCATAACAATCATCATAGCCATACAACTCATCAAAGTCGTAACAATCCTCAAAACCATAACAATCATCAAAGCCATAACAATCATCAAAGCCATAACAATAATCAAAGCCATCATTATCATCAAAGCCATAACAGTCATCAAAACAATAACAATCACCAAAGCCATAACAATCATCAAAGCCATAACAATCATCATAGCCATACAACTCATCAAAGTCATAACAATCCGCAAAACCATAACAATCATCAAAGCCATAACAATCAATCATCAAAGCCATAACAATAATCAAAGCCATCATTATCATCAAAGCCCTAACAGTCATCAAAACAATAACAATCACCAAAGCCATAACAATCATCGAAGCCATAACAATCATCATAGCCATACAACTCATCAAAGTCATAACAATCCTCAAAACCATAACAATCATCAAAGTCATAACAATCATCAAAGCCATAACAATCAACACAGCCATAACAATCATCATAGCCATACAACTCATTAAAGTCATAACAATCCTCAAAACCATAACAATCATCAAAGCCATAACAATCATCAAAGCCATAACAATCATCAAAGCCATAAAGTCATCAAAACAATAACAGTCATCAAAACCATAACACTCATCAAAGCCATAACAATCATCAAAGTCATAACAATCATCAAAGCCATAACAGTCATCAAAACCATAACAATCATCAAAGCCATAACAATCCTCAAAACCATAACAATCATCAAAGCCATAACAATCCTCAAAACCATAACAATCATCAAAGCCATAACAATCCTCAAAACCATAACAATCATCAAAGCCATAACAATCATCAAAGCCATAACAATCCTCAAAACCATAACAATCATCAAAGCCATAACAATCCTTAAAGCCATAACAATCCTCAAAGCCATAACAATCATCAAAGCCATAACAATCCTCAAAACCATAACAATCATCAAAGCCATAACAATCCTCAAAGCCATAACAATCATCAAAGCCATAACAATCCTCAAAGCCATAACAGTCATCACAGCCATAACAGTCATCAAAGCCATAACAATCAACTCCGTGTGTCTACTCCTTCGGCTGAAACGTCTCCGGTTCACCACCTTGAACGCATTTCTCTTTGTTTTGGCATATTTTCTGCACCACCTTCCGCCCCCCCCCCGGACACGAACCTACCCCCTTCCCTGACCACCCTCTCGATTTAGCCTCGACTTTGTGCAGTAAACTCGTTAACATTCTTTCCCGTGTCTTATATAATGATGAGACCTTTGCTATAAGTCCGTTTGTTTGTAAGTCAGTCATTGGCTATTTCATAAGTGAGACCCTTTAACAACCTGACTCTGAAATTGACATCATCTCAGGAACGAGACACTGTAAAAGACTGAAAATATAAGTTAGCTTGAGCGCAATTTGAAATCTTGTATTTTTTTGTTTTGTTTTTTGTTTTTGTTTTGGGGGAGGGGTACGAAAGTTGAGGAAAACGAAAAATTAAAATAGCACTTTTCTCGTGATAATCTTATTTGTGGCATACATTAAAAAACAACAACAACAACAAAACATATTGTTTCAGAATGTATGTCCAATGTGTGCAGGGCACTGTACAGCTCGCCATCTTTATCCATCAAGTTGGCTTCCGTTTCGTTGTTGACCGAGGAAATACAGCACATGAAATCCCTGCATGGAACAACAACGGGGAAAGAGATGTTCGAAGAAGTATGTCAAGTTTAAAACAACACGAACCTGCCTTGTGACAAACGTGTAGTATTTAAAACTGATGGACCATCAGCGATGTGCGTCATATAAAGTGGACACGTTGGAAGCAGGAGAACTTAGCTGGTGAATTGATAGCATATCACATGCTTCATAACACCAAGGATCGCCGTGCCGTAGAAAGAAATCTCACCGTCGAAGGCGGAATAACATTGTAAAACTGGCAATCAACTTTCTCAGAGCCAAAGTTTTTAATCAGTCTTTTTGCAGGAAATTCTGCGACTATATGAAATATAGTGGTATAATAGCTAAATCGGCGAAGGTTTTCATTATCTTATCTTATCTGTTTACAGACGCTCCTTCTATACAGAAGATTATTGCGTCCTACGCGTATCTATGGTTTGTGTTTAGTCCTGCATTTTTATTAGAGATTTAAATGTTGATAAAGTGTTGGTTTTCCTGGATTCTTCAGGCAACCCATTCCACGCCCGAATTCCGGACGGGAAGAAGGAAAACTTATATGTGTTTGTTCTTGCATACGGAATAAGAAAGGTGTTTTTATCCTTATGTCTATCTGAGGGTTGTATTAAGTTATCTTTGTGTTGTATTTCTAAATTAGAATTAATTGCTTTATGTATGATTACTACTTTGCTTTTGGTTCTTCTATCCTCTAGTGTTTCAAGGTTTAATGATTTAACTAATGGTGTTATTCTTGTCAGTTTCGAATATTCTCCAGTAATGAATCTGGCAGCTCTTTTTTGAATTTGTTCTAGTTTATCAATGTTTTCTTCGGTGGATGGGTCCCATACAGAAGATGCATATTCTAGTACAGGTCTCACCAAAGTGAGGTAGCATTTTAGTTTTATATCTCTATTACATTTGTTAAAGTTTCTTTTTATAAAGCCTAAGGTTTTGTTTGATTTTTTAATAACTTCATTGACATGGGGATTCCATGATAGTTTCTCATTTATTAAGACACCTAAGTATTTTGCATCTTTAGTTTGGGTCAGTTCTTTTCCATGAATGTAATATTTTGAATTTATATTTTTGATATTTTTTTCTGCTGATTGAGGAGTTCTGTTAATAATCCTCCAGTTTTCGCCAAGACAAATAAATAGAAGTTAAAAAAAAAGATTTCTAAAAACCACGTTTTTATAAGCGGATTAAAAAGAAGAAAATAATTTAAAACTTATAAGTTCAAGTAATAATTTAAAATGACTAAAAACGTGGGGCGGGCGCTTATGAGGTTTAACATATGCAGTTCATTCATTCTCTCACTTATAGATCTCTCTTTTGCCTTCTAAATTATAAATCTTTAATTTTTATACCAAACAACCGCCCCACGTTTTAAGTCATATTATATGAAAGTACTTGAGCTTATAAGTTTTAAATTATTTTCTTCTTTTTAGTCCGCTTATAAAAACGTGGTTTTTAAAAATCTTTTTTTTAACTTCTACTTATTTTATTCTTTTTAGTCTAAGTGTATGCTATGGTGAGTTTTGAAGTATTGATTATGTTCAAATATAATACGTATTGCCCGACAAACATTTACAGACTGGAAATGACTGATCTCCCCTTGATGTTTAACATGGTTGATGTGGTCGGGATTGGTGTGAACTCGGCGCGTGAATGTAATGTAAACAAGAGCAGACGGATAATACATATGCTTATATATAGATAAACTAAAAAGTTCAATAATTTAATAACGGTACATTCGATCGATCTGAAATTTTAATATATTGCATTGTCATCCAAGATCTATCTGTGGTAAAATTTTGAGATCTCTAGGACCATAAAAAGTGGTTTAATTTTACGTTGGCAGATTTGAAAAATTGTGGACAAACAGGAACGAAAGTGAGTTAATAAAAACGTGTTAAAAATTGGATGTATGAGTTTTGGTCTGACATAATCAATCACTAGTCTCAATTACTGGAACCTGCAACTGCAAGGACTGTACCACGTGATCACACATAATGCTTTATGCAGTGGAGGCATTTCCATTTAAGCTGCAGATATTGATGACCCAAGTACACACATACACATTTTCGTTCTTCCCGTCCGGAATTCGGGCGTGGAATGGGTTGCCTGAAGAAATCGGGAAAACCAACACTTTGTCAACATTTAAAACTCTAATAAGAATGCAGGACTAAACACAAACCATAGATAAGCGTAGGACGCAATAAACTTCTGTTTAGAAGGAGCGTCTGCAACAGTTAAGATAAGATAAGAAAATTTCAATCTGTGCTTCATTAAAAACGGTAATTTATAGAAGCAAAATAAAAATGCGTTTCTTCAACACCAAAATAAATAAAATAATATTTATGAGTCTATTTTCCCACATTTCGCAAAGATACTTGTATTTTAAAATTTTGATATTTAAATTTTCTTTTTATAAATACATAAAAAGACCTTTTTAATTTTAAAACAAATTGTTATGAAATCAGGCAAGGGCGGTAAATAAGAAATATTATTTATGTACAGCTTTTTTTAACAGTTCCTTCCCGTTGAATCTGCTGCTTCACCAGGAAGCAAGTTCACTCTTTTAAACTTAGATTTCAACTCTCGATTAATTCTGATTATAAAAGTTTAGTTAACTTTCAAAATCTAAATAATAGTATTTTTTTAACATCACCAATGCATTTAGTTTAAATGTGTTGATATGGTAGCTAATAATTATCATGAGTAGATCTAATCCCCTCCATGTTTTAGGTGAACTTTTTGGTTATCTTTAATTAATGTTTTGGCGTATAGATCACCGATGCCAGATTTTTGCCACGTTTATTGTAAACAAACTGAAATCCTTTTTTAAAAAATGTATGTGTGTATCGAGTGACCCGTAGGTTGAGGGAAACATGCAACAATGAAACAATACGTCATTTTTGAAGAGCTTGTGGGTTTTCACAGCAAGTTTGTTAGTGGGTGGCTCAACATAGCATAAGACTTTGACTCTAATTTTCACTTTGCACTGTTTGGTTGTAACCATCCATAGTCAAGAATGTGCAACTTACAAGGTATATAGCTTCCTGCCGTAATACAAGAACATTTATCGTAGAACTAACAATTTAGAAGGATGTATTCAATTTCTGATGTTTGTTTGTTGTTGTTTTTTATTTTTTTAATAAATTTTTTTGGTATAGAAAAATTTATAGAGAAGATATTGATTTTATCAGATTCATTGCCTTTCTTCATTACATATCTCCTTTAATTCAAATGATCAACACCTCTAACCTTTTATCCCCAAGAGTCATGTTTTAAATAACATTCCTCCTCATGCACGTCGGCGTCTTCCAATGTACTTGTGGCGTTTTCCACAAGCACATGCGTTGTGCATGTTTGTGTAGCATATAAAGTGGGGGTCTACCGATATGCATCTTTGCCGATATTACCGATATTTTTTTTTGTCGTTGTTGCCGATATGAGTGCCAGTATGAATGTTTGTTAGGAAAAAATCCAGCGGGCATATTTGATGACGTCATTCTTAAATATATCAATCGTAATTATTTATATTTTGTATGTTAGGCTACTGGTTTAGTTAAGACAAACGAAAATTAAGAAACAAATCGTACGACTTCATTTGAATTATAAGTGTGTCGATTACGGCCTTCCGCGTTTCGTGGTCATTCTTCTACGTAACTTTGCTTCATGTTTCTTTCTTTTCCTCGTAAACTGTAAACAATGCAGGAATATGGATCGGATATTTTGGGGGATAAAATAAGTTAATACCGTAATAATCGTTATAAAATAACACATCAAAACATTTTTTATTAATAATAACAAAAAACAATCTTAAATATAGATCTAGTAATTTAGATTGATTTATTATCTTTATTTTTTTTACAAGCTACTTTAACTCAAACAATATTAGGGCGTACCGAGGATGATTCTTTTCGAGGCCAAGTTTTGCCGGTAACGAGTACCTGATACCGAGTACCTGATACCGAGTACCTGATACCGAGTACCTGATACCGAGTACCTGATACCGAGTACCTGATACCGAGTACCTGATACCGAGTACCTGATACCGAGTAACTGATACCGAGTACCGATACAGAGTACTTGAAGCAGTACGAATTTGTTTAAATTGTGTTACAATTCATGAATGGCCAACATTATATTTTTAGGATTTGTAGTTTTAAAGTTATGAATTTTTAAAATATAGTTTAACTTGTCCCAATCACATATGCATCTTACCTCCACATTTTGTGACCTCAATTCCACTGTTCACGCCACGCATTTTTTTCTCACGTTTTAATAATGATTTTATTTTCAGGATCATTGCTATAAATAAAATTATTACTTCTTTATTTTATTATTTAAATATTTTTGGTTGATAACTCATTTAACTTTGTATCAACAGTAAAATTTATCTTTAAACGAAGTTTCTGATGTGTTTACAAGTTCCGGATCATGGCCTAAATAAGACTCATGACAAAACGAACTGTCCTCTATAAAAATGTACAAATATAATTAGAAACACCTTTTGAACCTTCAACTTTGACTCATAATTAATTCTAACCAATAGTTAAATGGCTTTTGCACACGGCTACCTTTTATCAATCAAACAATGTGAACAAAACAATAGTATTAGAGTCAAAATAAGGTTGAAGGATGAATGGTTGCCAATGACAACAGGTCTTCACACGGTACAATTTGCTATTCCATACGAAACTA
>CALYLW010000320.1:967480-1011950 GCA_944989445.1 Ampullaceana balthica | reverse complement strand
AAGTTTTCGGAAATATGAATATACACACAAAAGTTATTGGAAATATGAACATACACACACAAGTTATTGGAAATATGAACATACACACAAAAGTTATTGGAAATAATACATAGTAGAATAGTTAACCACCTTGACAAATATAATGCCCTATGCCCACATCAACACGGCTTTAGAAAAAACAGATCATGTGAAACACAATTAATAGGTATAATAGATGAACTATCAAAAGGCTTAGACAAAAATGATCAAATAGATACAATATTACTAGACTTCTCAAAAGCATTTGACAAAGTTCACCACCTTAGTTTACTTAAAAAACTTAACTACTTTGGAATCTCAGGTTCCTTACATCACGGGATCCAAGACTTCCTTTTAGGCAGGGAGCAAACTGTACTAATTAATGGATCTAAATCTGCACCAATAAAGGTTAACTCAGGAGTTCCACAAGGAACTGTGCTAGGTCCCTTAATTTTTAAAATTTATATAAATGATTTACCCAACAACATCTCAACAGGTACAAAAGTTAGGTTATTTGCTGATGATTGTATAATCTATAGAACAATTAAATCAGAACAAGATAGCAAAATTTTACAAAAAGACTTAGATGAATTGATAAAATTGGAAACTAACTGGAGTATGTCTTTCCACCCAGAAAAGTGTCAACTGTTAAGAGTAACAAAGAAAAAGAAACAAATAAATTCAAAATATTACATTCATGGAAAAGAACTGACCCAAACTAAAGATGCAAAATACTTAGGAGTCTTAATAAATGAGAAACTATCATGGAATCCCATGTCAATGAAGTTATTAAAAAATCAAACAAAACCTTAGGCTTTATAAAAAAACTTTAACAAATGTAATAGAGATATAAAACTAAAATGCTACCTCACTTTGGTGAGACCTGTACTAGAATATGCATCTTCTGTATGGGACCCATCCACCAAAGAAAACATTGATAAACTAGAACAAATTCAAAAAAGAGCTGCCAGATTCATTACTGGAGAATATTCGAAACTGAAAAGCGTAACACCATTAGTTAAATCATGAAACCTTGAAACACTAGAGGATAGAAGAACCAAAAGCAAAGTAGTAATCATACATAAAGCAATTAATTCTAATTTAGAAATACAACACAAAGATAACTTAATACAACCCTCAGATAGACATAAGGATAAAACACCTTTCTTATTCCGTATGCAAGAACAAACACATACAAGTTTTCCTTCTTCCCGTCCGGAATTCGGGCGTGGAATGGGTTGCCTGAAGAATCCAGGAAAACCAACACTTTATCAGCATTTAAATCTCTAATAAAAATGCAGGACTAAACACAAACCATAGATAAGCGTAGGACGCAATAATCTTCTGTATAGAAGGAGCATCTGTAAACAGTTAAGATAAGATAAGAAATATGAACATACACACACAAGTTATTGGAAATATGAACATACACACAAAAGTTATTGGAAATATGAGCATACACACAAAAGTTATTGGAAATATGAACATACACACAAAAGTTATTGGAAATATGAACATACACACAAAATTTATTGGAAATATGAACATACACACAAAAGTTATTGGAAATATGAACATACACACGAAAGTTATTGGAAATATGAACATACACACAAAGGTTATTGGAAATATGAACATACACACACAAGTTATTGGAAATATGAACATACACACACAAGTTATTGGAAATATGAACATACACACAAAAGTTATTGGAAATATGAACATACACGCAAAAGTTATTGGAAATATGAACATACACACACAAGTTATTGGAAATATGAACATACACATAAATATGAACATACACACAAATATGAACATACACACAAATATGAACATACATACAAATATGAACATACACACAAATATGAACATACACACAAATATGAACATACACACAAATAAGAACATACACACAAATATGAACATACACAAAAATATGAACATACACACAAATATGAACATACACACAAATATGAACATACACACAAATATGAACATACACACAAATATGAATATACACACAAATATGAACATACACACAAATTTGAACATACACACAAATATGAACATACACGCAAATATGAACATGCACACAAATATGAACATGCACAAAAATATGAACATACACACGAAAATGAACATGCACATAAATATGAACATACACACAAATATGAACATACACATAAATATGAACATACACACAAATATGAACATACACACAAATATGAACATACACACAGATATGAACATACACATAAATATGAACATACACACAAATATGAACATACACATAAATATGAACATACACACAAATATGCACATACACACAAATATGAACATACATACAAATATGAACATGTACACAAATATGAACATACACATAAATATGAACATACACACAAATATGCACATACACACAAATATGAACATACATACAAATGTGAACATGCACACAAATATGAACATACACATAAATATGAACATACACATAAATATGAACATACTCACACATGAACAAACACACACATATGAACATATACACAAATATGAACATATACACAAATATGAACATACATACAAATATGAACATGCACACAAATATGAACATACACACAAATATGAACATGCACAAAAATATGAACATACACACACATGAACATACACACAAATATGAACATACACACAAATATGAAAATACACATAAATATGAACATACACACAAATATGAACATACACATAAATATGAACATACACACACATGAACATACACACACATATGAACATATACACAAATATGAACATACACACACATGAACATACACACAAATATGAACATACACACAAATATGAAAATACACATAAATATGAACATACACACAAATATGAACATACACATAAATATGAACATACACACACATGAACATACACACAAATATGAACATACACACAAATATGAACATGCACACAAATATGAACATGCACAAAAATATGAACATACACACGAAAATGAACATACACACAAATATGAACATACACACAAATATGAACATACACACAAATATGAGCAGGCACACAAATATGAACATACACACAAATATGAACATATACACAAATATGAGCAGGCACACAAATATGAACATACACACAAATATGAACATATACACAAATATGAACATACACACAAATATGAACATACACACAAATATGAACATGCACACAAATATGAACATACACACAAATATGAATATATACACAAATATGAACATACACACATATGAACATATACACAAATATGAATATGCACAAATATGAACATACACACAAATATGAACATGCACACAAATATGAACATACACACAAATATGAACATACACACAAATATGAACATACACACAAATATGAACATACACACAAATATGAACATACACACAAATATGAACATACACACAAATATGAACATACACACAAAAATGAACATACACACAAATATGAACATACACACAAATATGAACATACACACAAATATGAACATACTCACAAATATGAACATACACACAAATATGAACATACACACAAATATGAACATACACACAAATATGAACATACACGCAAATATGAACATACACACAAATATGAACATGCACAAAAATATGAACATACACACGAAAATGAACATGCACATAAATATGAACATACACACAAATATGAACGTACACATAAATATGAACATACACACAAATATGAACATACACACAAATATGAACATACACACAGATATGAACATACACATAAATATGAACATACACACAAATATGAACATACACATAAATATGAACATACACACAAATATGCACATACACACAAATATGAACATACATACAAATATGAACATGTACACAAATATGAACATACACATAAATATGAACATACACACAAATATGCACATACACACAAATATGAACATTTATACAAATGTGAACATGCACACAAATATGAACATACACATAAATATGAACATACACATAAATATGAACATACTCACACATGAACATACACACTAGTCGTCACACACATATGAACATATACACAAATATGAACATATACACAAATATGAACATACATACAAATATGAACATGCACACAAATATGAACATACACACAAATATGAACATGCACAAAAATATGAACATACACACACATGAACATACACACAAATATGAACATACACACAAATATGAAAATACACATAAATATGAACATACACACAAATATGAGCATACACATAAATATGAACATACACACACATGAACATACACACAAATATGAACATATACACAAATATGAACATATACACAAATATGAACATACACACAAATATGAACATGCACACAAATATGAACATGCACAAAAATATGAACATACACACGAAAATGAACATACACACAAATATGAACATAGTCACAAATATGAACATACACACAAATATGAGCAGGCACACAAATATGAACATACGCACAAATATGAACATATACACAAATATGAACATACACACAAATATGAACATACACACAAATATGTACATGCACACAAATATGAACATACACACAAATATGAATATATACACAAATATGAACATACACACATATGAACATATACACAAATATGAACATGCACACAAATATGAACATACACACAAATATGAACATGCACACAAATATGAACATACACACAAATATGAACATACACACAAATATGAACATACACACAAATATGAACATACACAATAATATGAACATACACACAAATATGAACATACACACAAATATGAACATACACACAAATATGAACATGCACACAAATATGAACATACACACAAATATGAACATACACATAAATATGAACATACACACAAATATGAACTTACACATAAATTCTCATTCAAAAAAGGAAGTCTCAGGGGATTGAAAATAATTACCAAAAAAATGGAATTAAACTTTTCCCAGAGAAATTTCAAAGCACCACTTTAATCTATGGCAGGGGTGAGCAAACTTTTTCTACGGAGTGCCGCATTGAATAATTTATTGTTATAGTCACGCCGCATATATACTTTGTCTACTTCAATTACAGTTTACAACGTATAAATATGAGTTAATTACATGTATTATAACCATGTATTTGTTATTTTACTTCACATTCACACTCTAATTACACATGTACAATACATATATTATATATTTACGCTCATTTGTCACTGCCGCCTAACGTTGAGGGAAATTACTCTGCTTTTTTTAAATTTTGCGTTGTAAGCAGTGCTGATTGACGCAAATAGTTATTTTTTGGTGCAGTAATTTGGTGCGCTGCTTTCGAAAATTAGTTTAAAAATCGTGTGGTGATTAGCACTGTAAAAATTATTATATAAATGCTTTGTTTAATTTTCAAGAATATTTCGTGTTTATCATACAAGGATAAGTTACTTGGGCTTTTGACAGTGGGCGCCTTAGGCGCCCTACAACCTCAATTTAAAATTACTTTGTATACATTTAAGGTAGTTTAATATTACGTAGCTATCATACAAGGACAAGTTTGTTGGGCTTTTGAAAAAAGTGGGCATCGTAGGCGCCCTAAATAAAAAGGGCGCCGCAGTAAAACCTATATTATATACATACTTTGTTAACATTTAGGAATATTTGGTATTTATCATACAAGGATAAGTTACTTGGGCTTTTAACATAAAAAATAAAAGTAAAAAAAAACTATTATAAAATACTTTGTGTACATTTAAGAAATTTTAATATTACGTATTTATCATACAAGGACAAGTTAGTTGGGCTTTTGAAAAAGGGGGACGCCGTAGGCGCCAATAAAAAAAGGGGGCGCTGCAGGCGCCAGGGCGCCGCAGCACAAACTAGTTTTAAAATAAAAACTGAAACAGTTTCTAATTTGATAATAAGGTTGTACTATTCATTATTAGTTCAACAAACCTTTATTGTTACCTGTCATAATACCTATGAAGAAGTAGGGACGTAACTTACATAAAAGCTGACCATTACAATTATAAATAATGCTAAGTATGTAACTGTTCACAATTTTGGATAATGTTCTAGAACTGTTGAACCAGTTTACTGGTTGTGATTCGCATAACTGCATTCAAATTGCAGAAAGTCAACATGGATCTGTTCTTAGACTTGTTTACTTTCATACAAGAAAAAGCTGGATCACAGGTGTATGTGGACCCACATAGTGACAGAAGTTTGGCAGCAAAGTTTTGAAGTGTGGTAATGCTGCTGCTGACAAACATCCATAAAACTCCAGCAAAGGAATTGACTTGAACTTCTCCATCAGGTCACAATTGCTTGTAGGACAAGCAGCTCTAACTGTATATCCTCTGGGGCTGAATCAGCTTCTACACCAGGGGTGCGCAACCTGCGGCCGTACGGCCGCATGCGGCCGTGGGCACGAAAATGTGCGGCCGTGGCAATCTGTTTAAATTATAATAACCTGAGGCCGTCAAATATTTGCAATTAGGCAATATATTATGTAAAGTTGTAAATGCAATATTGAATATTCATTTACACCCTTAAGCAATAGTTATTGCGAAACAAATTACGACTCCGGCAGCTGTAGCGTTAGCTGCAGTGTTTAGCACTCGTTGATATTGAGTAGCTCTTGCCGCTCTGGTGTTAGGCTGCAGCTTTAGCTAATGAGGGCAGGCAGAGAAGTTTAGCAGCCTAATATTGAAGCACGCCGAAACCTGTGATGCGCTCATTCGCGGTATTGCGCTTGCGCTGTGTAACCGTGTAACCCTTCGGTCAACTTCAGTAGCTGCTACAGTACACGCAAATACCCAGAGGCTTGTGTTCAATTATAACTCTTAGCTGGCAGCTGCACCAGAAATCCAGACATATTCTCGACATAGCAGTGAATAAACATAACAGTATAAAAGCATTTAATGAAAACGATTAATTTTATCATGGTTATAGAGCTAGACAAAGCAAAGGAACAACAGTTTGCCTCATGCACAGAAGAGTAGGAATTTCTGTGATAAATGTCTTCTACTACAAAGTCATATCCAACAGCTCAATCTCTATCATTTCCCGCAACTCACTGCTCTGATCAAGAGCCATGAAATAAGAAAAGATGAAATCCGGCTGCGTCCTTTTCAGGCGTCCTCGAAGTGCTCTTGTTGGAATTCGCAGAACGTTTTCAGGATTTCGACAAGGGCTCAGAAAATATGAGACTCGTTGCTTCTCCACATTTGGTTAGCGCGCCGTTGGATGTCCAACTGATCGAACTAAAAAATAACGCACAGCTTATAAAGAAATTCGAGGACAAAAACGATCTACTGGAGACAGGGAAAAAAACTGTGGAGTATCACGAAATAGCAAGAAACCCTGTAGTGCTGTTTGGAAGCACTTACATGCCCGAAGCATCATTTTGACGAATGAAATATCTCAAGAACAAATATCGAACCCGACTGGTGGACACCAATCTGGCGTTAGGAATACAAATGATGATCTCCAGCAATTGCCAGGACTTTGCGCGACTCTCGGCAAACATCCAAGAGCAAGGCAGCCACTAATTTCTGGACTCTGGACTGCTAAGTCACATGGAAAGTGTTAGTGAAGCAGCTTATCACTTATTCAATTATTGTGTTCTCAGTGTACTAATGCCACCTAACAATATACTCATGTTGTACGTGTTTGACATAGGTTTACATGACCATGTTCAATAATGTAGAAATATAAGAAAATGTCGATGGCATTGTTCGTGTTTGTAATTAAGCACTGTGTACGATACATTATGATCTATGATTTTGTCACTAATATCTCGCGTTGACTATTACGAGAGGTACATTTTTTATAGTCACCGTTTCGTTTTTCAGTGAAAATTTTTTGGCGGCCGTAACAAAAGTATTTTTTTATGCGGCCGTCAACAGCCCAAAGGTTGCGCACCCCTGTTCTACACTAAAAGGCGAACTGAGGATATTGAAGAATGGTTCCAGGTTCTTGAAGTCTTGGAACTTCCTTTCAAATTCGACAGCCAAGAAATCCTAATGAGATTTGTACTTGTCAGCCATTTCACCGTAAATGGCTTTCTGTTTCAGTGAAGGGAAATGGCAAAACCTGTTTTAACCTGCTTGCTTGGAGAACAGGGAGAGTTTTGCTTGAAATGATTTATCATGCACATAAATTTCATGCGAAGAAAGTTATTGCCATCAAGTGTGACATTCAGTGCATTAAACTTTTCCATAATGTCAATGGCAAACATGAAGTCACACACTCACGGCACAGCAAGTAGACTGCTTTGCAGCCAACGCTCGTGAAGCAATATTTAGCGGTCCATTCATCATTAAAAACACGATATTCGTCCTAAATCTTTCTTTTTTTGGCAGCATTCATGGTTAAATCAACGTCTATTCACTTTTGAATTACAATTTTTACAAAACTGCCAATATGTAAATCGTAAGCAAATGCAACTGCCAGTTGAGCTGAAATGCAGTTTCGAATAAGGATGTTAATAAGTAATTACTAATAATCACTGCTCAATTCTGGAGCCATAAAACCGATTTAATATCCCTTGATTCGAATCAAATACTCGTAATAAAGTTTTAAAATAAAAGCAAAAATTCTAAACCAAAAAAAAATTAACATCAACATAAGATCGCAACATGTATATGCCTACGGGCCGTAAGAAATGCTCTGGCGGGCCGCATGTGGCCCGCGGGCCGTAGTTTGCCCACCCCTGATCTATGGGGCCATCCATAAATGACGTCACACGATTTTGGCAGAGTTTTTACTCCCCATTCCCCCCTCTTCACGCGTAGTCACAAAAACTTAGACACAACCCACAAAACTTTCAAATATGACGTCACAAACATTCGCCCCCCCCCCTCTATAAAAGCTGTATTTTCTATTTGAAAAAGAGCATGTTTCAAATCACTTTTTTGTCATTTAGGTATGTATTTAGTGTAAGGCTTCACTCTAATATCGTAACACGCATGAAGTCATCTAAAACGTCATTAAAAGAATTGTAAGAAATCAAATATTTCAGTGGAACTTTTATTTAAAGTTGCGAGTTTTGATGTGACGTCACATTTCTCAAACACCCCCCTTCCCCCACGTTACATACCGTCACATATGTGTGGACACCCTCTCCCCAGGTGCATGACGTCATTTATGGACGGCCCCTATCTTATAAGATTTATTTTCTTTTTTAAATCAGCTTAATAAAGATTTATAAACAGCTGATGAAAAGATCAAGTTTGATCCTATTCGTAAAGTAGAAACCATTACCATCATTACCATCATTACCATCATTACCATCATTACCATCATTACCATCATTACCATCATTACCACCATTACCATCATTATCGTTTAAGTCAGGCAGGAGTAGGAGTTGTCACTTTTAACCATTAGCAAAAAACTAAACTAATTTAAACATTCAGGGCCATGAGCAATATTCTAAATACTGTACAGTGTTAAATCGGTATGCGTCCTTAATCTGTTCCAGACCCTTGGACGTAGAACCAAACAAGACGTATACCAAACGAATGTTTCCCACACAAAATATAGTGACAATTATTAATCCGTTCCCATGAAGACAAAATCATATTATTATTTACATATTATACATTTATTGACGTGGTAGTATAAAATGATTTAAACACTGCTTCATATTAAAATACATTCTGAAAAAAAAGAGTTTTTGTCGGAATTTTTTTTCTATTTCAAAAGCAATTTTTCAAAATGCTTCAATGTACCTGCTCTTTAAGTTGTAAAAAATTTCATCCACTTCGCAACGTTTGCCTATTTAGTAACGTCTTTGTTTTTCACAATCATAGAATTCGTTCTTCGCATTCGGTATGCTGCGGCAAAGTACCGGACATGCATGCCAACTTCATCCTTTACAGCAATCTCTTTTTCCAACTTCGTGGTGAGCCTAACAATTTTGTTCGTTGCTTGGCTCCTCTCATTAAATTTTTTTAGAACTCATGGTGAGTGAATTTACTAAACATATAGGAGAAAAAAACAAAATCACGTGACAATTTACAGTTATTACGAGAGTCGTTCACTGTATTGAAGCAACTGCCGTACTAACACACTTGAATATCGTTCGGTGTGATGTAATTCCTACGAGTTCCTAATGCACGATGTGTCTTTTTGACACACAGATACGAGTTCTAGCTCCTGGGTCGTATACCAAACAAAGGTTGTATACCAAGCAAAATGTTTCGCGTTCGAACATGACGTATACAAACTTGGACTTATTCCAGAGCAGACGTATACCGAGGTACCACTGCAATATGTGTTGCTTTTTAAATTTAAAGCACAATGACATAAAAAGTGGAAGTAAGATAATGACATTGAAATTTTCTCAAGAATTTCTTATATTTATTTTGAATTATTAGTAAATAACTAGTTATTTATAATAGCCAAAAATGTGTTCGTTTAATTTGATTACATATTTGATCCGTTATTCAAACGCATAATTATTTAAATGCGTATATTAAATGTGCAATAGTATTTAGATAAACCACCCAAAATTTAATTTCAGTAAGTTTTTGACTAAATTTGCAATTTGCTTGAGTCGAACGTACCATATGTAAATCAGCCTGAATCAGCAGGGCACGCTAGGCAGCATCCGTTGGGGGAATCATTCGGGGAAAAAAACTTGATGCATCGGGGAACGGTCTAACAATCTGTAGCAGCAGGGTGTCCCCACCCAAAAGAAATATTTATACCAATAAATTTAATTACAAAATATTTTTTTTAAACCGTAAAAAAACCAAGTTTTTGACTATAAATCCTTTATGTACGAGAAGTAACTAAAAGAATGTTCGTTATAATACGCAGCGCAAGACCATCCAAAAATACAAAGTTGCAGTTGTGTCGTAAAACATGTTTAATATAATGCGCACCGATCAGGAATATTTTTATAAAAAGTGTTGTCAATAAAATACGCACCTTATTGCGCGACAGAAAGGTTGTTCAACATAATACGCACCGCGACGCTCTATCTCAAAAAATAACATGATACATACAGTTAAATAAAATAAACTAAAAATTCAAAAATTTATTTACAGTACATGCGATTGATCTGAAATTTTGATACGTTGTTTTTATCATCGGTGCAAAACTGCCTGCAAGATTTCAGCTCGCTAGCTTACGAGAAAGTACGTTAAAAATCGATCCAAAGTTTTGGCGACAAGCAAGCAAACAAATCAATCAACCAAACAGAAAACACGAGTTAATATAAATGATTTAAAAATAGATTTCAAACAAGAGCAGAGCTTGTTGGGGCTGCAACGGAAGGGGTTAGAGGGCTTCTAAGCAAAGAAGTAGCAGCGGGGTGCCCAAGCGAAAACATAAATAAATAAGTAGATGGATATTGTAGAGGGCTATATTATTATTGTATTATATATATATATATATATATATATATATATATATATATATATATATATATATATATATATATATATATATATATATATATATATACTATATAATAAAAGGCAAGTTTCTGTCCTTTCTGTCCGTTCTGTCCGGTCATCTATAGCGATTGGTCCCTCAAACTCATATGACTCCTACAGCCAAGCATATTGAACACGTTTACGCCATATACGCGGACGTTCTAAGCGAGTTATTTTTGGTGCAGTATTTCTTCCAAGACTTTATTTTGAGTTATGCGCATTGGGATTTATAGCAAAAAGCTCTGTTTTTACGAGTTATTTATTTTAACTATAATGAATAGTATTTTTGACGCGATACACATGTAAATTCCTTCTTCCCGTCCGGAATTCGGGCGTGGAATGGGTTACCTGAAGAATCCAGGAAAACCAACACTTTATCAACATTTAAATCTCTAATAAAAATGCAGGACTAAACACAAACCATAGATAAACGTAGGACGCAATAATCGTCTGTATAGAAGGAGCGTCTGTAAACAGATAAGATAAGATAAATGTTTATGCTAGTTTGTCGCGCGGTGGGAGAGGGCGGGTAAAAATCGGCTAAAATCGCGTGACGTCATTTAAGGGCTGCCCCTAAGTTTCAAGTTATTTTTTTTTAATTTTAAAGAATCTATTTATACATTAGAATTTAGAAGCTTCAAACTTTAAAAATAAATATTACTTTTGTTTACAAATGTTCTTTAATTTATAATTAAGTCAAAATTTGTTTATTTTATTTGATGTTTATTTTATTTTCTCAAACTCGTGGACTTTCGATTTTTTATATGTTTTGATAAAATTCCAAAAAGCCTCTACTGACATTTTGCGTTATACTTTTTAAGAAAAGTTTGTTTGTTTTTTTTCCCCTTTTATTTATGGCTGTAAATTTTGGTGGAATTTTATTGTATTTAAATTATTACAAAGAAAAATAAATCTTTTGTGTACATGCATTTGGCATGTGTGTGTGTGGCGTTTAAAAATAATATTGTTTTACTATGACAAAATCATGATCAAAGATTCAAGGATCTACATATTCACCAGAACAAGCACATGCCATATTTCAAATAAGCCTGACGAATGTCCCTCGCTAGGGTCGACTAATCACATTTTATGGTTGGCAAGCGAAAATGATGCACAGGGGTGGGGGGGCATGTCTTGAGACCAACAATGCTTCTTGCTTTCACTTGCGTTGTTTCTTCACAGAATCACATTTGTTTCGTAGTGTAGTGGTTATCACATCCGCCTAGCACGCTAAAGGTCCTGAGTTCAAACCCCAGTGGAAACATTATTTGTAAATGCTTTATATTAACTAGTGGCGTCTGCTAAATTGTTTGCCGCAAAAACTTTGGATCGATATTTAACCCACTTGCCCGTATGCTAGCCAGCTCAAATTTTGCTGTCGGACTTGTGGCGACGATAAAAAGATATATCAAAATTTCAGATCGATCAAAAGTACTGTAATTAAATTAATGAATTTTTAGATTATCTCTATGTATTTCTTTTTAGCGTGTAATTTTTTTTTGCTAGACTGTCGCGGTGCGTATTATATTGAACAATCTTTTTAATATTTTCCTGTCGCGTGGTGCGCATTATAATAAACATGATATTATAACCCTTTTCCCGTGATAAAATCGAGGTGAAATTTTTCAGGCAGACTGTAGTAGTTTTTAGCTCAATTTCCCTATGGGACAAATTGCGTTTATATATTTGAAACTTCTGACCTGTATGTATGTCTGTTCGAGCTTGCACAAGCAACTACTCCTGAAACATACCAGATAGAGGGTTCAGACCTTTGAAAATATGTTAAGGAGATCCCAAGGATGTGCACGGGCCACAAAAATCCTGAAAAGGTTTACTGGATTTCTTGGAAATTCGAAAAAACCCCAAAAATATCAGTATTTGTCAATTTCTCATCCACCATAACATCTATCGGGTTGAAACAAGCGCCAAATGATAGCTAATAATTTTTAGAACAATGTTGGAGTAGTAATTTTTCAAAAATGGCTTTTTTTTACTCCTGTAATTTTAGCAGCAATTTGTAGATAACAATTATTTTATTTACTTTCAGAACTATTGATTTGAAACGACTTTTAATGTAATCTAGAATGATTTCCATTAAATAAATATTTTTTTGAAATTGCGCTTAATACTCCTTCGAGTTTTTAATAGTTGTTTTACTATAAATCTAATATATAAAGCTCAGTTGGTGTTTGTATCTATGTATGTTTGTATGTATGTTTGTATGTTTCACTTTTCGACTTTCTGTTAGACAATCACGGAAAAACCAAATGACGGACGGGGACCAAATTTGGCAGGACGGTTCCTTTTACCCTGAAGGTGGTTTTAAGTTAGTTTTTGTAATTGTCCCTTTTGCCCGAATGCCGTTCATTTAATAATCAGAAAATGCAGAGACAAAGAATAAAAAAATTTAACCTCATTTCTGTATTGAACAAATTTACGCGGACGTTCAAATGCCGTTCAAAGCGAGTTACTTTTGGTGACGTTTTTTTCCCCCCAATACTTTATTTTCAGCGGTGCGCATTCAAAAAATATTATAATGTCTAATTACGGTGCGCACATTTTCGTGTACGCTTCATAATTTGAGCTGTGTAGTACAAAGAATTGTCATTTTCTTTACTGTTACTTTCTATATATTAGATAGACACGTAAACATATTTAATTACAACTGCCACACGATGCATTAGATTTAATTGTTAACACGTTTAAATTTAATTGCGAAATTGTTTTAATTATTTTCTGTTCCATAACTCGACATTTAATAAAAAACTATTCATGTAATAATTGTGTTAGTACTTTTTCAAGGCTTCATTTTTTGCGGTGCGCGTTCTAAAATCTTTTATCGCCTGATTACTGTGCGCACATTTTCGTCTACGCATCTTAAATTTAGCTGTGTCCTATTAATATAACATTTATATTTTGTTTGTCTTTTACATAAGCTATTGTCTTTTACATAACCTATACACTTATACTATTTAAACTTAGGCTACCGGACCTATTAACATAAGTAGATTAAACTAAATAAAGTGATCCTGAAAACGCTTAATTATTTTGTATTGCGAATTGAATATGCTATGTTCATTCCTTTGATGATGGATTAACATTTAAAACCAATTATTGTCATGGTTTCACATATGTTTTTAACATAAAATTGATTTGTTTTGTTTGTTTTTTTAAAAATTAGGAATATAGCCTAATTTCTTTATTTATCTTTATTATCTTTATCTCATAGACGCTGTTGCAAATATTGTATTAATTACAATTGTGTTACGATGCAGTGTCGTAAATATATAAGAGCTTTTTTAGTGACGGCAGTGGCAGAGATCTTTTGGAAAAATGTCAACAAAGCAGTGGCCTTTTTTTAATGGATACAAACAAACAAACATAAAAATATCAACTGAGCTTTATATATTACATATGCGTTTAAATTATTTTATTTCAATTATTTTCACGATGCATTGTATTAATATTTTACATGCAATGAATAAAATTGGGATTTTTAAAAATTTAATTCATAACTCGACATTTAATTAAAAACCATAGATTAGGGAGTTTATTTTATGTTGAAAGTGATGGCCTATGTCAAATAAACTTACACTTTAAAACAGTTTACTTAAGCTTTATATTCACTATACATTATAAACTTTCGCTACCGAACGTATTAACAAAAGTTGACTAAATTTAATGAAGTGATCTTGAAAACGCTTAATTAATATGAATTGCGAATTGAAAAATGTTTTTATGTTCATTCCTTTGTATTCAGAATAGCATAGGCCATTTCTAAAATTTCCTTTTAATCATTTTTAAGATGCGCTTAACAGAACAGAAGGTTGAATATTTTTTTTCTTTTTTTTTCAGATATAAAATCTGGTGTGTGTGTGTGCATTGAATATAATTTACAATATATGATGCCTTATCCGAAATAGGGAACAAAAAAAAATAATTCATTTTTGAAATTATACACATTGCTTATAAACCGTAAATATAAATCGTAAAATATAGAGACATAAAAAAAATGTTAAATATTATTTCCCTACTACGACAATTATGAATACGTCAAAAGGAGGAGTTATTTTGGTCCAGTACATTTACTTTATAACAAGACTTTTTATTTTATGCGGCCAGATTTCTATATTGTCTAAATATGGTGTGCACATTTTTTTATATCATTTTAATACGACCGGTTTTTTTTTAAAAAGTATTTTAGAAAGTACATTTATAATTTTGTTTATTTGCGCTATGAGTCACTTAGCTTTTGCCTTTTAAAGGGATAGTGCCACATGTTCTTTATCTCATAGACGTAGTTACAAATATTATATAACTTACAATTGTGATACGATGCACTTTCGTAATTATATATTAAATTTTTGAGTGACGAGGGTGGTAGAGCTCTTTCGGAAAACCTATCAGTTATGTTAATTTTGTACAAGTGGGAATGAAATTGTAAATTTAGTTATTATGGTCGGCAAGAATCATTATTTAATCAATCATATCTTTAAATAATAAGTTTATGTTAAAAGGCACTGCATTAAGTGAAAACAACTCACGCGGTAAAATGGCATATCTCTGTTTCTCATAAGATTTTAACTAAATAGATGAATCTGAAATTTAACTTGGAAAATAAAAATTGTAATAACCAGCAACTAATACTTGGATAAAGGGTCAGCACACTCCCGCTATTTAGTGCGGGTATTTTTCTAGTAATATATAAAGCTCAGTTGTTTGTATGTTTGTAGTTTGTATGTTTGTCGCCGCTTTCTGTCCCGATCTCATTTAAAAACCAAATAACGGACAAGGACCAAATTTTGCAGGACGGTTCCTTTTAACCTGCTGATGGTTTTGGTATAGGTTTTGTAATTGTCGCTTTTGTCCGAAAGCAGTAAATAAAAAAATTAGAAAATGTAGAGACAAGAGAAATAAATTATATATCTCTCCCATATTGAACAGCTTCATGCGGACATTCAAAACGAGTTCATTTTGGTGCACTATTTACCTATACTTTATATTCAGCGGTGCGCTTTCTAAAAATCTTTTATTGCCTTATGGCGCTTTCCCAAATATTTATTTATTGTGTGCACTTTTTTGTGTACGCGTTATAAATTGAGCTTTGTCATTTTTATTATTATACGTTACAATATAACATCTACTTTCGTTTTACAATTACGTAACAATGCATACGCTTTTTTTATAATGTTACCTATACACTTTCTTTCATATCTATATATATAATTCTCTTCGTGGTCGGACCCTGCGAGACATTAAGCTGCAAGTATGTTCAACAGATACTAATTTTAGAAAGCGGCGCACCAAATTACTGCACCAATGCATCAAAAGGTGTGCAAATTAAATATGCGCTGTAAAAAAAATTATATGACGTCATTGTTTTCGCTGATATTTTAATTTTGTAAAAAGGGAACAATGTAAAAAGTTATAAAATAAGTTTTGTACATTTCAGAAAGTTTAATATTTCGTATTGATCAAACAAGGACAAGTTAGTTGGGATTTTTAAAAAGTGCATTTTTTCAAAATAAATAGATTTCAGCTGAACACTTCCGTCATTTTTTACGGGTGATACGCCGCGGGTCTCTGCAGAGTTCCTTCTTTTCATTCACCCCATTTTGACAACTGTGTCTTTCAGGAAGTCTTCACCCGTCACTAAATCATTAGCGGCGTATGCTACGCCGCGGGTCAGCTAGTATTCTTTATTTCAATACAATTGTCACACTATGCATGGTCGCTACTATTTTTTCTGCTATTATTTTCATCGTTTTCTAAGAATTTGATTAAGTTTACAAACACAAAATAAACTTAAATATATTTGCATTGTATAGTGTCTATATATCCATTTATTGATCTGAATAATAAGTCGCAAAAAAAATATATTCCCATTAGTTAGAGAGTTTTGCTTACAAACTTTGTAATGACTACTGAATGGTCTACGCTAACTGACAACCTCTCTCCGCTTGGAAAAACTCAGTCTATCAGGACCATCTACCTTAACCTTCCCATACCCCTTTATCCTACTCTGGCCATCTTTAACTTTCACAGCTAGGTACCACACAGTGAGGCTTTATCACTTCGATAATAACAATCAGCCATTTATTAAGTAGCTTTAGTATTATATATCTGTCATATGTGTGGCTTTATTTTTTTTTAAAGTTGATTCATACGCATGTAGATCTACTACATAATATCTTATGCGTGATTTCTGTTCATAATTCAAATCATGTTTGTTTATTCTAATTATGGTCTCTATTTTACCAATAACTTCGAATTTAGCTTTCTTTCAAGAACAATTTTTAAAAAATCATATAATATCTAATCTATACATAATTTTTAAAACATGGCGGAAAATTTGTCAAATTTACCTTCAAATACAACTCAACGGTACAAGCATACTTATAAATAACTTTTTTTATTTTAAAAAATGTCCACTACACTTTGAGAGAAATATATGATGCACTAAATCGCACCACTAATAAACTTATATGTTATGTCCGGAATTAGACACCATATCTATTCATCATATAACGTTTGTTGTTATTTTTATTTCACATAATATATTAATACATTTTATATGAAGTCATCTGAAATCCATCAACATATTAATTGTATAATGTTATTGCTTTGTATTGCATGCAAGTCTATAACTTTGATCAAAAATATTGGAAATCGGAATAAACATATTTTTTAAAAATTGACATTTACATTAGATTACTTCTTATTTGTGTGGATTTTTACAAAAACTGCCTAGAAAGAATACAAGTTCAATCGGAAGAAAATCTTCATGCTGCCGTAAAAAATACTCTGACTGGAAACATTACGGATTAAAGCTTCTGAGAAAAGAAGACTGGAAACACATGAATCTAGAAAAAAGAGACTGGAGACAGTAAGAAAAACAGTGTCAGAACAAAGACGACTTGAAACTCTTGAATCTAGAAAATTGAGACTGGAGACAGTATGAAAAACAGTGTCAGAACAAAGACGACTTGAAACGCATGAATCTAGGATTGCCCGATTGGAAGCATTAAGAAAAAGAAATTCTAAAAAAAGAATGCATGAAACACCAGAGTTTAGAATTGCCAGATTGGAGGTGGTGAGAACAAAATTATATGAAAAAAAATGGTGTCTTAATTGTTCTGACTCTACTAAAGAGAAAACATTACCTTGTACAAATAGGAAGATATCCTTATTTACACTTCAAGATAAACATATATTTTTGAAGCATCATGTAATTCTTTATTGTCTACCACTTTCACATGTTCGTTTGGTCTTAAATTTAATTTTTTCAATAGTCTATTCAATCTACATTTGTTTCATATAATGTTTTTTTCAATAATCCGATAAGCAAGTTATTAAGAAAAGTCGATAAAAGAATGTCAAAATGATCAATTTTTATTTTCATTTTCGTTCTCCCACATGAAACCCTAGTTCCGCCGGGTATTTGGCTAGTATTTAATATAAAATAAACAACATCAATACATGTATATCAGTATTTAATCCACTTATGAGGTATCAGCCAGATAGGTCTGCACCCGTGGTCGTAGAACTGAAAATTTATTTTAATTCTATATTACATTATATATTAAATAATAATTTGCTTTTATGTGAGTATTTTTTAATCCCCTTTTGGCTCCTTGCTCTGAAGGCTCGGTTGACAACAAGGTGGATGAATTATGAACAAAATAGAGAAAACTATCCAAGTATAATTTTCTATTTTTAGTCTGGTTCCTGGTGCACCCGTCAGTACAGCGAGTTAACCTGATCTCCTGACTGCAGTCTGCAGTCCTGCCCAGGCCGAATTGTCGACACACACATGATCAAGAGCTGGACAAGTCGCAGCCTCAAGTATCTTGTATCCAGCACCCTCCCTCATCCCTGCACGGATATAAAAGGACATTGAGGGGGATGATTCATCGTAAACCAGTTTGTCGCATATAACCGTACAAACTGACGCCAACTTGACACACACACTGTGCCTGTTGATGCCCGCAAGTCACATACACACTGTACGCGCGGAAGCCAGTTTGTCACACACTGTGCTTGCTGATGCCACCTCGACCCGAGGCGAGATATCCAACACCCTGCCCATAGAACAGTAGTTCACCCAGTGACCTACTTGACCACCAACACAACAGAGGTGAACAGAACACACCAGCCAGTGGAGAGGTTGCAGTACCAACTGCCCCGCCCCCAACAACAGAGGGAACACGGAGTAGGACAAGACGACCCAGGCGGACAGGGCTACAAGATTTAAGTACCCACCTAATAAACATTAAGTTACGGTGGCAAAACCTGATGATTATAATGTTACGCAAAAGGGAGACAATTAGCTTACAGTAACAGCATACCTATTAGGAACTAGTTTCCACATATGTATAATTGTATATTAAATTTGACTGAGTTGAATTTTCACCCCTTTAGCTTGTTATCTGTCGTATGCGAGAAGATCACTTAAGTTGTACTTATGTGCTGGAAGATCATAATTACAATAAAATACCCCTAGACCAGTGCTTCTCAAACTTTTTAGTATGGTGGACCGGCAGGAATTTTTTTAATTGCACCGGGTACCAGTGCACTATTCTCCCTGCACTTACAATTTTTTTCGGTCTTTTTTTTTGGAGAATATCTGCGGACCGGCAGCGGATGGCCCACGGACCGGCACCGGTCCGCGCACCACCACTTTGAGAAGCACTGCCCTAGACAACACATCAAATACAAATAGCCATCTCTATCGCCACAATGTCTCGTATATAAAGGATTTATAGTAAAAAAATTGTTTTTAAATCCTTTATATTAACTCGTGGTGTCTGTTTGCCGCAAAAACTTTGGATCGATTTTAACCCATTTTGCCGTATGCTAGCGAGCTCAAATTCATGGCAACGATAAAAATGACTTATCAAAATTTCAGATCGATCAAATGTACTTTAATTAAATTAATGAGTTTTCAGATTATATCTATGTATCTCTATGTAGCATGTGATTTTTGTGCTAGACTGTCGAGGTGCGTATTATATTGAACAACCTTTTCAATATTTTGCTGTCGCGCGGTGTGGTGAGTATTTTAGTGACCATACTTTAAAAAACATGTTTCCGTTCTGTAAATGCTAGTCTGTCGCGCGGTGCGCATTATATTAAACATGTTTTACGAGACATAACTAAAATTATTGATTTTTTGATTGTCATGCGATGCGTATTATAATGGACATACTTTTAGTTATGTCTCGTGTATAAAAGATTTATATTCGAAAACTTTGTTGTTGTTTTTTTTACGTTTTTTTTTAATTTACGTTTTTTTTTAATTTTATTTTTAAAAAATTTTTATGTTTGTTCCCGTTATTTTCCCCCTTTCATTGCGAACATGACCACCGCTTCGCATGTATTTCATAGTGGAAATAAAACAACCCCGTAAAAACGAAGTTTTTGACTATAAATCCCTTATATATGAAACAGAACTAAAAGTATTGATTATGTTCCAACGCGACATACATTTACAGACTGACACCGAGTGATGTCCCCTATCTTTAATAACGGGGGATGGGATGCGAGGGGGTGTCGGCACGACGGTCGACGTCAACGTGTCAACTCAAACTCTCACGTGGAAAAAAAACATAACAAACCGTGAATTTGAATTACATACGTTATATAAGGATAAACTAAAAATGCATTAATTTAATTACAGTACGTTCGATCGATCTGAAATTTTGATACGATGCATTGTTAGGTGAGACGAGTTTATGTGCCAAATATTAGCTTGATCGCATCATAAGAAGTGGGTCATTTTTGACTTCTAATTTTCCGCGGTGCCCAAGACAGAGAGAGACGGCGGTGAAGTTAATATAAGGGATTTAATAAAACAAACCCGTAAAAACAAAGTTTTTGACTATAAATCCCTTATATATGAGACATAACTAACAGTATTGATTATTTTCAAACGCAAAAAACATTTACAGACTGAATCTGTCTTAACTCAACTTTGCTTCATAACCCTGGGGAGGGGGAAAGTCTGGTCACCGATCGCTTGACCGAGCTCAGCGTGACACGTAAAATGTAAACAAAAGCACGCCAGACCTTGGATGGGTCGCGTCAACGCGTCAACTCAAACTCTCACGTGGGAAAAAAAACAATAACAAACAGTTAATTTGAATTACATACGTTATATAAGGATAAACTAAAAATGCATAAATTTAATTACGGTACGTTCCATCGATCTGAAATTTTGATACGATGCATTGTTAGGTGAGACGGGTCCGTGTGCCGAATTTCAGCTCGATCGAATCACGGGAAGTGGGTCATTTTTTTACTTTTGTTTTTCCGCCCGCCAAAGACAGAGATGATGAGACGGCGGTGAAGTTAATATATGAGATTTAAAAACGCTTCGTTCACTGTTTTACCAATTCCTCCATCTGGTAACCATTTTTTCTATCGTCGGTTCTGATTTCTTCGTGCTATTTGTGCCCGTTCTTTTTCATCTGTTTTGCAAACATGTCTACTGCTTCGTAAGCATCTCATTGAAACAACACTTCATTCAATGTTATACTTATTCCTGCATCAGGTAACTGTTTGTTTCTATCCGTTGCATGTTTCTGGGGGAAAAATAAACAATATAAAAGCCCAAGTCACTCACTCACTGTCTTCTGTCTCCGTAACGCTGAGGGAATGAACATAGTACAAAAGTCCATAGCATTTAAAAAAGCGTGTGGTGTTTCTCGCCATAAAATATTACATGACGTCATTGTTTTAGCTTATATTTTAATTTTGGAAAAGAGAGCGATGTAAAAAGAGGATTTGAGGATTTATAATTATAAAATACATTGTGTACATTTCAGGAAGTTTAATATTTCGTATTTATCAAACAAGGATAAGTTAATTGGGCTTTTGAAAAAAGTGGGCGTCCCCTAGTACATATATAATTCACCAGAAATTAGGACAAGCACATGACGCGAGCAAACAAGCATGACGAATGATCCTCGCTAGGGTCGGCCAATCACAGTTTATGGTTTGCAAGCTTGATATTAATTTAGGTTTGGCTTGAATGAGTTTTAGCCTGACCTAGGTTGACATCAATTTAAGATTGGCTTTAATAACATTTAGATTGGCTTTCCTGAAGCTAGATTCAGTTTAGCTAGTCTGTGGTTTAGCTAGTCTGTGGTTTAGCTAGTCTGTGGTTTAGCTAGTCTGTGGTTTAGCTAGTCTGTGGTTTAGCTAGTCTGTGGTTTAACTAGTCTGTGGTTTAGCTAGTCTGTGGTTTAGCTAGTCTGTGGTTTAGCTAGTCTGTGGTTTAGCTAGTCTGTGGTTTAGCTAGTCTGTGGTTTAGCTAGTCTGTGGTTTAGCTAGTCTGTGGTTTAGCTAGTCTGTGGTTTAGCTAGTCTGTGGTTTAGCTAGTCTGTGGTTTAGCTAGTCTGTGGTTTAGCTAGTCTGTGGTTTAGCTAGTCTGTGGTTTAGCTAGTCTGTGGTTTAGCTAGTCTGTGGTTTAGCTAGTCTGTGGTTTAGCTAGTCTGTGGTTTAGCTAGTCTGTGGTTTAGCTAGTCTGTGGTTTAGCTAGTCTGTGGTTTAGCTAGTTTGTGGTTTAGCTAGTCTGTGGTTTAGCTAGTCTGTCGTTTAGCTAGTCTGTGGTTTAGCTAGTCTGTGGTTTAGCTAGTCTGTGGTTTAGCTAGTCTGTGGTTTAGCTCCAATGGAATTTATGTAGGCTTCCCTGGGAACGTTGATAGTGTATTTTATAATGGTATATTTTCAATGTGGTTAAAACTATTTTTCTCCATAGAAATACGCACTATTTTCAAGAAAAGATAATTTGATATAGTAACATACGTTAAATGTATCGATGAGCGATCGCACATAGATGGAAAAGGAGCAGCCCTTTCAAGTTTGCATTTCAATCATCACCACTATGGGAAATATCTGCTAACATTTTAAATCAACAATTTCAACGACAACAAAAAAAATATTTTTTTTTAAAATATAATAATAATAATAAAAATAGGGCTGTTATCGATTAATTTAAATTTAATCGTTAACTTTTGAAAAAATATCGATTAATTAATCGATAATTTCGATTAAAACCAAAAATACAAATTTATGACGTCATTAAACCGAACATTTCTCACGGACATTGAAAATTAAGAATATTTTAAACTAAATTTTATGACAATGTGTTGATACTTGATCGGATGTTTGTGCTGAAGGTGGTACGTCAGCGATGTATTTGATCCTTTAAAAGAGAATTCTTTATGGCAGTGAACACAGTAAACTTTTCCACCATCTTCGACTTTGCCATCCGCAGTTAGCTTAAAAACAAAATTTTTGCTAAACTTTCTAGTTATATGTTACATTTAACTGCGCTGAAGCTGTCAGCCATTTTTTAGTTGACGTCAGCCGGTCCACATAAAGTAATAAAATAAATTATAATACTACGCGGGAGAAGTTTGTAAGTAACAAAATATATAAATTATTATTAATTATTATTAATTAATTATTTATTAATAAAAAATTATTAAAATATTACAAATATTTTCTTTAATTTTAATCGAATTTTTATCGATTAAAATAATTTTAATCGATAAAAATTTTAACGATTAATCGAGAAATTAATCGTTAATTTCCGCAGCCCTAAATAAAAATAATAATTGTTTTAACGTACATGTTTATTTCCAATGACTAACAACAAATGATACGCACGTTTTTAACAAGTTACGCATGCATTTTTTTTATAAAATTTGAAGGTCGAGTTCATAACTGAATGTACTTGACCGATGCAATAACAAAAATAGATCTTTACAGTAGCTTGACAGGGGGAGTTGGGTGCTGGATGTGTGGATCTTCACGCTTCACTGGTGGAGTTGGATGGTTGGTGGCATGTCCATCAACAAATAAGACTGGTGGAGTTGGGTGGTTGGTGGCATGTGGATCAGCTCTCTTCACTGGTGGAGTTGGGTGGTTGGTGCATGTCCATCAACAAATAAGACTGGTGGAGTTGGGTGGTTGGTGGCATGTGGATCAGCTCTCTTCACTGGTGGAGTTGGGTGGTTGGTGGCATGTGGATCAGCTCTCTTCACTGGTGGAGTTGGGTGGTTGGTGGCATGTCCATCAACAAATAAGACTGGTGGAGTTGGATGGTTGGTGGCATGTGGATCAGCTCTCTTCACTGGTGGAGTTGGATGGTTGGTGGCATGTGGATCAGCTCTCTTCACTGGTGGAGTTGGATGGTTGGTTGCATGTGGATCAGCTCTCTTCACTGGTGGAGTTGGATGGTTGGTGGCATGTCCATCAACAAATAATACTGGTGGAGTTGGGTGGTTGGTGGCATGTGGATCAGCTCTCTTCACTGGTGGAGTTGGGTGGTTGGTGGCATGTCCATCAACAAATAAGACTGGTGGAGTTGGATGGTTGGTGGCATGTGGATCAGCTCTCTTCACTGGTGGAGTTGGATGGTTGGTGGCATGTGGATCAGCTCTCTTCACTGGTGGAGTTGGGATGGTTGGTGGCATGTGGATCAGCTCTCTTCACTGGTGGAGTTGGGTGGTTGGTGGCATGTGGATCAGCTCTCTTCACTGGTGGAGTTGGGTGGTTGGTGGCATGTGGATCAGCTCTCTTCACTGGTGGAGTTGGATGGTTGGTGGCATGTCCATCAACAAATAAGACTGGTGGAGTTGGGTGGTTGGTAGCATGTGGATCAGCTCTCTTCACTGGTGGAGTTGGATGCTGGATATGTGGATCTTCACGCTTCACTGGTGGAGTTGGATGGTTGGTGGCATGTCCATCAACAAATAAGACTGGTGGAGTTGGATGGTTGGTGGCATGTGGATCAGCTCTCTTCACTGGTGGAGTTGGATGGTTGGTGGCATGTGGATCAGCTCTCTTCACTGGTGGAGTTGGATGGTTTGGTGGCATGTCCATCCACTCTCTCTATTGGGGTGGCTAATTTATTGAAATAAATGTAGTTTTGTTTATTGTTAAACATTGCATTAGACTCCACACTATTATATATTAAGGAAAATAAGACATTTAATCAATAAAAACCCGTAAAAACCAAGTTTTTGACTATAAATCCTTTATTTACGTGTCATAACTTAAAGAATGTTCATTATAATACGCACAGCAAGACAATCCAAAAATACAAAATTTTAGTTATGTCTTATAAAACGTGTTTAATATATTGCGCACCGATCGGGAATTTGTTTATAAAAAAGTATTGCCAATATAATGCGCACCAAATCGCGCAACAGGAACGTATTAATAAAAAAGTCGTTCAGTATAATACGCACCGCGACACTATCTCAAAATTTTAACATGATAAATAGAGATAAATACTATAAACTAAAAAATTCAATAATTTAATTACGGTACATGCGATCGATCTGAAATTTTGATACATCGTTTTTATCATTGGCACAAGTCTGCCTGCAAAATCTCAGCTCACTAGCTTACGAGGAAGTGGGTTAAAAATCGATCCAAAGTTTTTTTCGACAAACAATTAAACAATCAACCAGAAACCACGAGTTAATATAAAGGATTTAATAATGCACACCATTTATACCTTTACTTTGATATTTTTCACTTCAATACGATATCATAAGCTGATGGTCTTTTTTTTTAAAAATACATAAATGTTTATTCGCTGCGCTTACTTATTATAAACTTTGATTTAACGGCAGTTATATTGAAACCTCGAACTATTGTTATCTTCCGTACAAAGCATCCTCAAGTATATCCAACACAATAGAATCAAAATTGCCATTTGTTTTCTACGTCAACATAAACAAACACAAAAGACATCCGTCGTCAAAATTAGTTTACCTTGTACAGCCAACAGACCTATCACGAAGGTAAATAACAACATGGTTGATAGACGTGTCTTGTCCCAAATGAAAAGTTGATTTTTAAAAAAAAATTTAAGTCGAAAGTTTCGGTTAAGAAAGTATTATGAGTTCTGGCAGTGATTGAAGAGCTGACTCTCTATTTTATACTATTTTAGAATGTTGTTTTTTTTTCATTTCTTTAATCTTGTGTTCACTGGCCGTTGTTTAAAAATGAAAGGTTAAAGTTCGAAATCGTGCGAAAATTTGGTCTAAATGTTTGTAAATTAATCTGCAAATATATATATGTGTGTGTGAGTGAATAAATTATTTGAAGAAACGTTCTTTTAAATGCATTAGTTTGAGTTTTCAGTTTAAAAAGATAGTATATTATTGAATTGTTCGGCTTAATTTTTTTTCCAATATATTTGTTTCATATAGACATATCTTTTAAAGAAGATGTAGTTTAAAAGTTTCGTTTTTCTTTTTAAAGCGCCAATCAACATGACTAAAGAAGACGTGTTTCTTTCTTTATGATGGTTCTCAACTTGGAAGAAACTAAGGCCCATGTGGGACCATCAAGTGTCCTGAGTCCCACACGGCTGCAGAGCGCTTTGGGGGTGGGTGGGTGGGGGGTTCTATCGTTTTTACTACGTTTTTATTAGCTCGCTTTCGTTGGTGAGGCATTGTCCAAGATTTTTTCAAATCTGCCAACGTAAAATTGAACCACTTCTGATGGTCCTAGAGATCTGAAAATTTTACCACAGATAGATCTTGGATGACAATGCATTGTATCAAAATTTCAGATTGATCAAATGTACTGTTATTAAATTATTGAACTTTTAAGTTTATCTATAGTCTATATAAAAGCATCTGTACCGTCGGCTTTTGTTGACATCTGTGAGTTCGCCCCGTGACCACATCACAATGTTTTTAAAACGTTGGGCGGGCGCTTGTGAGGTGTTTGGTAAAATAAATAGAGGTAAAAAAATATTTTTAAAAACCAGGTTGTTAGAAGTGGACTAAAAAGAATAAAATAAATAGAAGTAAAAAAAGATTTTTAAAAACCACGTTTTTATAAGCGGACTAAAAAGAAGAAAATAATTTAAAACTTATTAGTTCAAGTACTTCGATTTAATATGACTAAAAACGTGGGGTGTGTGTTTGGTATAAAAATTAAAGATTTCTAATGTAGAAGGCAAAAGAGAGATCTATAAGTGAGAGAATGAGTGAACCGCATATGTTAAACCTCATAAGCGCCCGCCCCACGTTTTTAGTCATATTAAATCGAAGTACTTGAACTAATAAGTTTTAAATTATTTTCTTCTTTTTAGTCCGCTTATAAAAACGTGGTTTTATAAAATCTTTTTTTTACTTCTATTTATTAATATGTCGAAAGTTAAAATCGTGAACAAGATCAGATTTGAATACATAAGGGGGAGGGGGTTTGGGGTGCAGTACCATGGAGTAGGGAGTTGGAAGGGTGCTCCACAGTTTACCCCGCCACACACTTTGTCAGTACTTCTCTGTAAGTCTTTTTTTGTGTCAATCTTTCTTTGTCATTCTTTTTAGTCAGTATTTCTTTATCATTATTTTGTGTCAGTATTTCTTTGTCAGTCTTTCTTTGTCAGACTTTCTTTGTCAGTCTTTCTTTGTCAGTCTTTCTTTGTCAGTCTTTCTTTGTCAGTCTTTCTTTGTCAGTCTTTCTTTGTCAGTCTTTCTTTGTCCGTCTTTCTTTGTCAGTCTTTCTTTGTCAGTCTTTCTTTGTCAGTCTTTCTTTGTCAGTCTTTCTTTGTCATTCTTTTTTGTCAGTCTTTCTTTGTCAGTCTTTCTTTGTAAGTCTTTCTTTGTCAGTTTTTCTTTGGCTGACCCAATACTTCATCGTGCAATGTATGAACGAAACTCCACGCAATCTCAAGCTCTAGATTTTGGCGGCATTTAAAATTTAACATGTATTTTAGAAATAAATAAATCTACCGAAACTGATCTATCTTCCAGAGAGAGCGAAATTGTTGAAAGTTGCAACGCTGCTAGCGTCACTGAATCAAATACACAACACTTTACCTCGGTGCTTTTCTTTGTTCTATTATAGTGGCAGCGTTAAAGGCGAAGACGAATGGCTTAGAATGGACCCGCTGGGGGACGTTTGATATAATATGGGCGCCATTGAAATATGTATGTAAACATCTGTTACGGTGGTGACAAAAATAATTTTATAAAAACCTTGGCAGATAGTTTCTACTTTTAAATTAATTAAAAGTTTTGCTATTTAAAAAATATATGTGTAATCAACTAAATAAATACTTCACCTTCAAGCCAATTCGTGTCATTAAATTTCTAAAATCTAGTTCAAACATAATCTTGGGGAGAAGTCTAAACAGAGGTTCTCGTCATATTTCTTAAACTTTAAATTCTTGAACGCACTATTCAACACAAAAAACACATTCAAGCAACAACAAAAAAATACAAATAAACAATTTACCGGCGACTACAGCGCCATCTATTCTTTAGAACCCCGCCCCCGCCCCCACCCCTTCCACGGATTACGCTGCCGGCTCATGTTTACATGAGAACCGCCTGGTCACTGGTCACATCCATCTGCCTGGTATCGGACCTTATTCGGGGTCGTGGAACCGTCCTGATTTCATCTCGCCCATGATGTCCCAGAAAATGTCTGTCATGATCTCTTTGTTTAGATTAGCTCCGTTATTGCATTCGCCTGTTGCGTGCCTCGCTTTAAAGTCGTGCGACGACTATCTGGGACTTGGTAGACGATAATAATGTATTTCATAAGTTTGACATTGGTCTTATCCAGGGCTGACAGGAATGACGCAATTATGTTGAGTTTATGGATTTGCTGATAGCGTGCCGAGTAATTGTTTTTGCTTAAGGGGAAGCCCAGTTACGATTTTATGGTCACATTGAAAGCGTTGCATACGGGCCCATAAGCGCATATCGCTTATTTAGTTTACCTGTTACTTTTTCTTAGATACTCTTAAGTGTTGACAATTTTCTGTGTGAAAGGACAACATTCTCCAGTTAGTCTCCCATTTTTGCAATTCATCAAAGTATTTTTGTAAGACTTCGGCATCTTTTTCTGACTAAGTTGCTTTTTGAGCCCCCTATCCTATTACCTCGTACAGGATTCCGGATTCAACGCTTCCGGATCTGTCGTCAACTTTTTCAAAACGCTCGTTAACACATTTTCTGACTTGCTAGAGAGCTGAAATTTTCACAGTAGGTTTGGCTTGTGGGGAGGATAAAGCTATTAAATTTTCAGCTCAATCTGGAACTTTTGTGTTAGTTGATCAAAAGTTATATCTCACATTAAATCCCACAATCGATCACAATAAATATCAATAAAACTTAGAGTTCTGAGTTCCCCTGTGTGACTACTTAGTTTGTGACTAAAAAATATGTTCTGCTTTTTCATGCGAGATTCTACATTCCTCACTGAAGCTGGGCCTCATCTTTTTAAAAAAGTTTTTTTGTTCATTTTATTAGATTATACTATGATCTGCAAAGAATGCAACTTTTGTACCAGATAAGATGCTGTTGTGTCAATCATTTATGTTAATTAAGAAAAGTAAAGGGCGCAGGACAACCTCTGTTGGAACTCCCGAGCTAACTGTTACTGGTGCTAATAACATCCATTGATTATTACGCTTTGTATCTGCTAATTAGACATCCTTGAACTCCCTGATTTAATGGACAAGAGTTGCCCAAAAAAAAAGTTAAAGTGTTTTGAGGTAACCAGAAAGGTGAACTTTAGCAAATGCTTTTGAGAAATCTAATAACACTAGCGTACACCCGTCAAAAATGACGGAAGTTTTCAGCTGAAATCTATTTATTTTATAAAAAATGCACTTTTTTTAGGGAGCCTACGGCGCCGACCTTTTTCAAAAGCCCAACTAACTTGTCCTTGTTTGATAAATACGAAACATTAAACTTTTTGAAATGCACACAAAGTATTTTATAATAGGGGTTACAGGGCGCCCACAGCGCCCACTTTCTTTTTTAATTTTATAATTAACCACCATCTAATTCTCTTTTTACACGCTTTTATTTAAGTCACACTGTTTGTATGTTGTATCCATCCATCCATCCTTCCTTCAAATCTTGAAACGTAAAATTAAACCACTTCTGATTGTCCTAGAGATCTCAAAATTTTACCACAGATAGATCTTGGATGACAATGCATTGTATCAAAATTTCAGATCGATCGAATGTACTGTAATTAAATTAATCCATTTTTAGTTTATCTCTATTTATCACTATTTAGAATTTATAGTCGTCTGCTAGAGTTGACCTCCACGGCTCACTGGTTTCACTCCAGCCCTCGTTTACCAAATTCCCGTGTTTACATCAAGGGAAGGGGAGATCATCACGTTTCAGTCTGTAAATGTTTGTAAATAAAAGCGTGTCCTTTTTTTTTAAAAAAGATTTTTTTACATTTTACTTATCCAAAATTAAAATATGAGCGAAAACAATGACATCATATAATATTTTTTTACAGCGCATATTTAATTTGCACACCTTTTGATGCTTTGGTGCAGTAATTTGGTTTTCCCTGCTTTCTAAAATTAGTAGCGTCAGGACTGACTGACAGACACTACTGACTTGCGTGACAATTGCAAATTATATTGTTTAATTGTATGTATTTGATGATTACAATATATAATATAATAATATATTATAATATATCTATAAGTTGATAGCTATTCTATATATTGACGGATGCTCGTCCTCCTATAATGCAAGCTTTACGTTTGAATGTCAAGGCCAGGAGGTCTTTTGAAGAAAAAAAAACAGGCGCATGAATTTATGGGTCATATTTAGATAAGTTTTTGCACTTTTCTTTTAAGATTTAATTAAATTTGAATAAAAATTAAATATGTGATCGTTCTTTAATTTGATGTATGTAACTTAATTTATTTTAAAATGAATTACGGTTTTGAAAGGCACGATTAGAAGATTGTCCGTGCATGTTGAAGATAAAGAAAACATCTTGGCCGAATATATTTGACAACTACAATAGTGTTTGAAAGTGGAACATTACATACAGTTCGTAGGATTTGGTCCAAAGAATGCGTTGACTTGTGATAAAACAATGTTGTTGTTGTTTTTAAAGCAATGTGAAAAAAATATAACAGAATTATTTTAAAAGAAAAATAAATCAAAGATATATTATCTGACAATGCACTTAAAGAGTTTGTTTTTTTAAATTCATACCAATATTTGAATATTGGACAACAAAAATTGGCTAAAATAAAATAATTATAATTTTAATAGAGGTAAAACAATTGAAAAAGTTCAGTATTTAATGAGACTTAAGCGCCAATACTTTTTTTCTCTCACCAAATTTAAAAAATGTTAAAATATCGACAAGAATTGATTATCACCCAAATTATGTCTGCGCTATCGTTTCTTATCTTATCTTATCTTATAATACTTATATATTACAGATGCTATGACTATACAGAAGATTATTAATGCGTCTTGCGCTAATCCATGGTTATGTCTAGTCTTGCATATTTAATAAAGTTTAGAATGTTTATGGTGTGTTGATTTTCCTGGCTCATACAGGCAACTGATTCCATGCACGTATTCCATACCTGAAGGAGGATTAGTATTAGGATTAGTATTAGGATTAGTATTAGGATTAGTATTAGGATTAGTATTAGGATTAGTATTAGGATTAGTATTAGGATTAGTATTAGGATTAGTATTAGGATTAGTATTAGGATTAGTATTAGGATTAGTATTAGGATTAGTATTAGGATTAGTATTAGGATTAGTATTAGGATTAGTATTAGGATTAGTATTAGGATTAGTATTAGGATTAGATTAGTATTAGGATTAGTATTAGGATTAGGATTAGTATTAGGATTAGTATTAGGATTAGTATTAGGATTAGTATTAGGATTAGTATTAGGATTAGTATTAGGATTAGTATTAGTTCTTGCAAATGGAACTATAAAGGTGTTGTTATTCCTATGTCTGAATGTTGTTTTAGATTATTGTTGTCTTTTATGTCCAAGAAAGAATTTGTTATTATATTCTGTATTGTTTTAGGTTTTATGATTTAACCAATGGTGTTACTTTTGTTAATTTTAAAATATTCAACATTAATAATAACATTACTAGATACGATTACTTAAACATTATCACATTAGCGCTTAACATTTTACATTGTTTAACGGACATTCAACATTTGCTGCAGTAAATCTGCAATGTAAAAGCGGGCGTAAATATATATATTTACTTCAGTGGCTGTAACAAAAAAAAATGGTTTCGGGATTCTAAGAGGAGAAGGTTGCAGCTTCTTCTTCTAGATATTCTTTTAGCCTGAGACTTAATCTCTTAAGGCCTTGCCTAATATCTGGGCAACCTGCTTCATCTGCTGAGCAGTGCCATACAACATTGTCTTAACGTGGGACTCTTTTGCCTCCCTAACCTCCCCGGCTATGTCTAGCGCGGGACACAAAGTTAACGGGTGTAGTACTGTTTCAGAGGCTAGGCTGCAATGATGGCAGTTCGAGTCCCTGTTATGGTTTAGCCTGTTGAAATATAAGTTGCAGCTAAACTGTATAATAATAAAATTCAAAATGAGTGAATTGAATTTTTTTTAAATATATGTATATATTCTGCTCATGTCCTTCCCTTATATACGCACGCACACACAAAAAGTATTTTAAAATTATTTCATGATTTTATCTTGTTAAGATAATACCAGAAACGTTTCATGCTGTTGTCAGGCCCCGGCTTCCCACGTTCATTCCAAGTTACCAGCAAGTCTGCTTATAAGCACCGTGCCCAGTCTGTATATAAGCCCCCGAACAGTTTCTCTTGTGTACGCATCACACCAAATTTTACACCACTGGAGGCCTCCAATTTTGTTATTTCTTCCGGAGTTGTTATCGGCCTATAATAACACAGTGATACCAGAACAGCTGTGCTACCAAAAGAGCAGTGCTACCTCAGCGACACAATGAGAGTCATCATTACTCTGTTTGTCAGCCTCTACGCCTTCCAAGGTAAGAAGGCGGAGCAAATTAAAAACCAGCAAGCAAAGGCAACTAAATATAACGAATTTTAACTTAACGCCTGTGACAAGTTTATTTCAAAACATGAACGTCAGATTGATTAGTAGGTCAACTCCATCAGTGGGTCAAACATTGAATCTCCATTATTTGAGCTTCCGGGAAACAATATATATACAATGTATATAATTATCTACGTCGCCCAACCATGCGGGACACCACGCACGCACGCCGACTCTCTAACCCTGCTCCCGCCCCCTTCACCAAAGCGAGTAATAACAAACGAGCCTGACGAATGACCCTCGCTGGGGTCGACCAATGTCTCGAGACCAACAATGTTCCTTGTGTTCACTTGCATTGTTCCTTCACAGAATAACGTGAGATTCGTAGTGTGCTGGTTATCACGTCCGCCTTTTCGGGGGAGGTCCTGGATTCAAGCCCCAGCGAAAACATTTTTTTTAAATTTTAAATGTCTGTTTGTGCCCGTTCTTTTACCCCTTTATTACCAACATGACTGACCCTCGCTAGGGTCGGCCAATCACAGTTTAGGGTTGGCTAGCTAATGTGGTAAAGGGTGGCGGGCATGTAGATAACCACAGTGCGAATGTCTCGAAACCAACAATGAGTCTGCAGTCCCCCCCCTCCAAAACCGACGTTCACTCGCGTTGTTTTGATTTCTTCGTGCTGTAGTTTGTGGCCGTTCTTTCTCCACTTTCTTTGCACTCTCCATGAGCAAGTCTGCGGCTATGCCGCGGGGCGTCTAGTTCGAAATATTAGCATCAATTGATCTAGTGACGTTAACGTTACGAACTAGTACTAGTATCTTTTTTCTTTTAGAATATTTCTTGTAACCATTTTAAACCAAATAAGCAAAACATTTTTTTTAATTCTCCATCTCTTAAAAATTGTTTCAGCTTGGCATTCGAGCGTCAATGACATTAGAGTCACACGTTAAAAGTCACAAGTCACGAGTCACTGCCCACATTCAAATATTTTCATAGTTATTTTAAGCGTTATGCTATGAAAATTGAATGAGCTTTGAACCATCACAAGCCTTTCACACAATACACTTCTAATGGACAATGGGATACAATAAAAGATTTTGTTTGGTGCGTATGGTATGCCCTGAATGCTACGGTTTCTTGGGGTCTCAAACTACCAGTGCTGTTAACTCAAGGTGCCAAATTTATCCCAGGCAGGAATTTAAAAAAATCCCAAATTAGACTAAAAATTCCCAAATAGGCCTGGTCATAATATGGCGGAGAGCTATTAATAGAAATATTGGGGCTATATTTATCTTTTTTTAAGGACAGATTTCATAAAAATTTAATAAAAGATACGAGTCAATATGTAAATGTAGGTATATTGAGAAGGATGTATTTTGTCAGCTATTTGTTAATTCTTCGTTAATTTAAGACAGCATATTGGACTTGAAAAAGGAAAAAAAGTTTCGTAATTTTACTATGCTAATAATTTTGAGAACATAGTGATTCGACTGTATTTATGCTTCAAAACATTGTTCCGCTAAAATTTTATCTAAAAATAGAACATTACTCATTGAGCAATGACGTTTTCAGGTCTTAGAAATGATCAACCCTATGCATTAAATTCTGTTGGCGAAGCAATCTCAAATATTCCCATATTTAAGGCCAAATCCTCATAAATCCCATTTTTCTATAAATTTGCCTAATTTGGCTTTTAAAAAAATTCTCACGATTTGGGAAATTTCCCAGGAGTTAACAGCACTGCAAACTACTAGACTTTATGACATCATGACATCAGCAGCAAAATTTGGAAAATGCCAAATTTTGCTAAGATATGAAGTGACGCATCATTGTTTATTTTCTCGTTATTTTCATATCGCAAATTCGTATAAGCTTGAGGTAGATTTTAGAACGTGGTACAAGCTTGAGGGTACGTTTAGGGTATAGTAAAGTCTTGTACATATTAAGAAATTGTAAAGTATTTGTGCAAGTAAAGACATGGTGCATGCGTATTCCAAATTATCCTACTAACACGCAGTAGTTGAGTTCAGATGCCATTAATGTGCAGTAGATCTCTAGCACTTATAATTATACACATTTTTGTGGGGCACAAGAGTGAGCTCTATACAGTACTTCAATAATATTAAATTAAGAGAGCTCATAAACAAAATCTTCACTTTTAACTTTTAAGACTTCTGTCAGGGTATGAGAATCACTGCGAATGATTGTTGTGAGATTGTTGTGAGCCAGTGTGTGAGTCGGCTCAAGGCGTGCGTGACAAGAGTTCACTTGTGAATATGATGTTAATTGTATTCACCCGGTATGCAAGTTAGAGAGCCGTGTCGTGGATAAATGGTGTGTGTGAGACAGAGAGACGGATGAAGACTGACGAGTGCAGAGGTCCACAGTCCTTGTGAGGACTAGCGATGGAGTGATCGAGTGTAGTTCGACTAGCTGGTAACACATCGAGGTGTGCTCGAAGTTACAGCGGAGTGTACGCACTTAGGAGGAAGTGTCCTTGTGAAAGAATTACGTTTGTGTACCTGAACCAATTGATGTACCTAGGTTGCAGACTAATAAAGAATTATATTATCCTTTGACAAGAGTCAAGACTTAGTCTTCTTGTATCCAGAACCCAGTACGCAACAACTTCCTTCTGTTGACATTCGCAAAAACATTTTTTGTTTTAATTTTAAGATATTAAAAAGATTATTTATACCTTACCAAAATATGAATTAAAATTTAAAAATTAAACAACCCATAAAAACAAAGTTTTCGATATAAATCCCTAATATATGAGACAGAACTAAAAGTATTGATTGTGTTCAATATAATACGCACCGCGCGACAATAATGTGCAGACTGAACGTGACTGAAATCACCATGCTGTAAAACACAGGATGTGGTCGACGATGGCTAGAGTGAAATGCAGTGAACCGCGGAGGTTAACTATAGCAGACGTCTTCATAGAGCAGTTTTTAAATCCCTTATATTAACTTCAAAATCTTGTCATCTCTTCGTACGTCGGTCGGGCGGAAAAACAAAAGTAAAAAATGACCCACTTCCCGTGATGCTATCGAGCTGAATTTTGGCACATAGACTCGACTCACCTAACAATGCATCGTATCAAAATTTCAGATCGATCTAACGTACTTTAATTAAATTAATGCATTTTAGTTTATTTATATAAATCTATAATGTAGCAGTCGCTATTGTTTACATTTTACGGGTCACTTGACTTCACGACAGCCATCGACCACATCTCGTGTTTTAACCAGTAGGAATTCACTCAGTTTCAGGCTGTAAATGTCTGTCGCGTTGGAACATAATCAATACTTTTAGTTCTGTCACATATAAAAGGGATTTATAGTCAAAAAATTTGTTTTTACGGGGTTCTTTTATTCTCAATTATTTTCTATCATGCCCCCACCCCATTTGGAAGGAAGAAAATATTTCGCACCTCCCGCGCGACTGTAAATAGTATCATTTGTCTATAAAATTGTTATAAGTACACCTCTGCACAAAGGTCAAACGAGCCCCCCTTTACGGAGCCTTGCACCCCCAGGGGGGCGCGCCCCAACTATTTGAGAAACACTGTCATAGAGATACATAGAGATACATTAAAATTTCTTTAATTTAATTAGGATATATTTTATCAATCTGAAATTTTGATACAATGCATTGTTAGGTGTCACGTCTATGTGCAAAATTTCAGCTCGATAGCATCACGGGTCATTTTTAAATCCCTTATATTAACTTCGCGGCCGTCTCATCATCTCATCATCTCATCATCTCATGGGCTGGGCGGGCGGAAAAAGAAAAGTCGAAAATGACCCACTTTCCGTGATTCGATCGAGCTGAAATTTGGCACACTGACCCGTCTGACCTAACAATGCATCGTATCAAAATTTCAGATCGATCGAACGTACCTTAATTAAATTAATGCATTTTTAGTTTATCCTTATATGAGGTATGTAATTTAAATTCACAGTTTGATATTGTTTTTTTGCCACGTGAAAGTTTGAGCTGACGCATTGAGGCGACCCAACGAAGCGACGGGGTGCTTTTGTTTACATTTTACGTGTCCCGCTGAGCTCGCTCAAGCGAATCGATGACCAGACTTTTCCCCTCTCCCCCCTCCCACCCACCCCTCCCCCCCTCATAGGGTTATGAAGCAAACTTGAGTTAAGACAGATTCAGTCTGTAAATGTTTGAAAATAATCAATACTGTTAGTTATGTCTCATATATAAGGGATTTATAGTCAAAAACTTTGTTTTTACGGGTTTGTTTTATTAAATCCCTTATATTAACTTCGCGGCCGTCTCTCTCATCTCTCTCATCTCATGGGCGGGCGGAAAAAGAAAAGTCGAAAATGACCCACTTCCATTGATTCGATCGAGCTGAAATTTGGCACACTGACCCGTCTGACCTAACAATGCATCGTATCAAAATTTCAGATCGATCGAACGTACCGTAATTAAATTAATGCATTTTTAGTTTATCCTTATATTAGGTATGTAATTCAAATTCACGGTTTGTTATTGTTTTTTTGCCACGTGAAAGTTTGAGCTGACGCATTGAGGCGACCCAACGAAGCGACGGGGTGCTTTTGTTTACATTTTACGTGTCACGCTGAGCTCGGTCAAGCGAATCGATGACCAGACTTTCCCCTCTCCCACCCCCCAGGGTTATGAAGCAAACTTGAGTTAAGACAGATTCAGTCTGTAAATGTTTGAAAATAATCAATACTGTTAGTTATGTCTCATATATAAGGGATTTATAGTCAAAAACTTTGTTTTAACGGGTTTGTTTTATTTACTTTTGTTTTTTTTTCCGCCCGACCAACCGACCAAGAGATCACGACAAGACGGTGAAGTTAATATCAGGGATTTAAAACCAAGTTGTCTTTTTTTAACAGCTGTAGCTGGAGCTCCCCTCGAAATCCATACAGGCCCAGATGGTAACACTGGAGTTGTCAACCCTGGTAAAAGACTAGAAATCCACACCGGACCAGATGGTAACACTGGAGTTGTCAACCCTGGTAAAAGACTAGAAATCCACACCGGACCAGATGGTAACACTGGAGTTGTCAACCCTGGTAAAAGACTAGAAATCCACATCGGACCAGATGGTAACACTGGAGTTGTCAACCCTGGTAAAAGACTAGAAATCCATACAGGCCCAGATGGGTAACACTGGAGTTGTCAACCCTGGTAAAAGACTAGAAATCCATACAGGCCCAGATGGTAACACTGGAGTTGTCAACCCTGGTAAAAGACTAGAAATCCATACCGGACCAGATGGTAACACTGGAGTTGTCAACCCTGGTAAAAGACTAGAAATCCATACCGGACCAGATGGTAACACTGGAGTTGTCAACCCTGGTAAAAGACTAGAAATCCATACAGGCCCAGATGGTAACACTGGAGTTGTCAACCCTGGTAAAAGACTAGAAATCCATACCGGACCAGATGGTAACACTGGAGTTGTCAACCCTGGTAAAAGACTAGAAATCCATACAGGCCCAGATGGTAACACTGGAGTTGTCAACCCTGGTAAAAGACTAGAAATCCATACAGGCCCAGATGGTAACACTGGAGTTGTCAACCCTGGTAAAAGACTAGAAATCCATACCGGACCAGATGGTAACACTGGAGTTGTCAACCCTGGTAAAAGACTAGAAATCCATACCGGACCAGATGGTAATACTGGAGTTGTCAACCCTGGTAAAAGACTAGAAATCCACACCGGACCAGATGGTAATACTGGAGTTGTCAACCCTGGTAAAAGACTAGAAATCCATACAGGCCCAGATGGTAACACTGGAGTTGTCAACCCTGGTAAAAGACTAGAAATCCATACAGGCCCAGATGGTAACACTGGAGTTGTCAACCCTGGTAAAAGACTAGAAATCCATACAGGCCCAGATGGTAACACTGGAGTTGTCAACCCTGGTAAAAGACTAGAAATCCATACCGGACCAGATGGTAACACTGGAGTTGTCAACCCTGGTAAAAGACTAGAAATCCATACCGGACCAGATGGTAACACTGGAGTTGTCAACCCTGGTAAAAGACTAGAAATCCACACCGGACCAGATGGTAATACTGGAGTTGTCAACCCTGGTAAAAGACTAGAAATCCATACAGGCCCAGATGGTAACACTGGAGTTGTCAACCCTGGTAAAAGACTAGAAATCCATACCGGACCAGATGGTAACACTGGAGTTGTCAACCCTGGTAAAAGACTAGAAATCCATACAGGCCCAGATGGTAACACTGGAGTTGTCAACCCTGGTAAAAGACTAGAAATCCATACAGGCCCAGATGGTAACACTGGAGTTGTCAACCCTGGTAAAAGACTAGAAATCCATACAGGCCCAGATGGTAACACTGGAGTTGTCAACCCTGGTAAAAGACTAGAAATCCATACCGGACCAGATGGTAACACTGGAGTTGTCAACCCTGGTAAAAGACTAGAAATCCATACAGGCCCAGATGGTAACACTGGAGTTGTCAACCCTGGTAAAAGACTAGAAATCCATACCGGACCAGATGGTAACACTGGAGTTGTCAACCCTGGTAAAAGACTAGAAATCCATACAGGCCCAGATGGTAACACTGGAGTTGTCAACCCTGGTAAAAGACTAGAAATCCATACAGGCCCAGATGGTAACACTGGAGTTGTCAACCCTGGTAAAAGACTAGAAATCCATACCGGACCAGATGGTAACACTGGAGTTGTCAACCCTGGTAAAAGACTAGAAATCCATACCGGACCAGATGGTAATACTGGAGTTGTCAACCCTGGTAAAAGACTAGAAATCCACACCGGACCAGATGGTAATACTGGAGTTGTCAACCCTGGTAAAAGACTAGAAATCCATACAGGCCCAGATGGTAACACTGGAGTTGTCAACCCTGGTAAAAGACTAGAAATCCATACAGGCCCAGATGGTAACACTGGAGTTGTCAACCCTGGTAAAAGACTAGAAATCCATACAGGCCCAGATGGTAACACTGGAGTTGTCAACCCTGGTAAAAGACTAGAAATCCATACCGGACCAGATGGTAACACTGGAGTTGTCAACCCTGGTAAAAGACTAGAAATCCATACCGGACCAGATGGTAATACTGGAGTTGTCAACCCTGGTAAAAGACTAGAAATCCACACCGGACCAGATGGTAATACTGGAGTTGTCAACCCTGGTAAAAGACTAGAAATCCATACAGGCCCAGATGGTAACACTGGAGTTGTCAACCCTGGTAAAAAGACTAGAAATCCATACCGGACCAGATGGTAACACTGGAGTTGTCAACCCTGGTAAAAGACTAGAAATCCATACAGGCCCAGATGGTAACACTGGAGTTGTCAACCCTGGTAAAAGACTAGAAATCCATACAGGCCCAGATGGTAACACTGGAGTTGTCAACCCTGGTAAAAGACTAGAAATCCATACAGGCCCAGATGGTAACACTGGAGTTGTCAACCCTGGTAAAAGACTAGAAATCCATACCGGACCAGATGGTAACACTGGAGTTGTCAACCCTGGTAAAAGACTAGAAATCCATACCGGACCAGATGGTAATACTGGAGTTGTCAACCCTGGTAAAAGACTAGAAATCCACACCGGACCAGATGGTAATACTGGAGTTGTCAACCCTGGTAAAAGACTAGAAATCCATACAGGCCCAGATGGTAACACTGGAGTTGTCAACCCTGGTAAAAGACTAGAAATCCATACAGGCCCAGATGGTAACACTGGAGTTGTCAACCCTGGTAAAAGACTAGAAATCCATACAGGCCCAGATGGTAACACTGGAGTTGTCAACCCTGGTAAAAGACTAGAAATCCATACAGGCCCAGATGGTAACACTGGAGTTGTCAACCCTGGTAAAAGACTAGAAATCCATACAGGCCCAGATGGTAACACTGGAGTTGTCAACCCTGGTAAAAAGACTAGAAATCCATACCGGACCAGATGGTAACACTGGAGTTGTCAACCCTGGTAAAAGACTAGAAATCCATACCGGACCAGATGGTAATACTGGAGTTGTCAACCCTGGTAAAAGACTAGAAATCCACACCGGACCAGATGGTAATACTGGAGTTGTCAACCCTGGTAAAAGACTAGAAATCCACACCGGACCAGATGGTAACACTGGAGTTGTCAACCCTGGTAAATAAATTAAATAAAGAATTACTTTCATAAGAAATCTTGACAGCCTTTTTTATACAAAGAGAAATGTAAAAATGGCAAGTTTTTGTTACTGAAAATTGTTTTTCTGTTTTATAAATAGATGTCTATAAGCGTGGATGTTCATGAGTACGGATGTTCATGAGTACGGATGTTCATGAGTACGGATGTTCATGAGTACGGATGTTCATGAGTACGGATGTTCATGAGTACGGATGTTCATGAGTACGGATGTTCATGAGTATGGATGTTCTGAGTACGGATGTTCATGAGTATGGATGTTCATGAGTACGGATGTTCATGAGTACGGATGTTCATGAGTACGGATGTTCATGAGTACGGATGTTCATGAGTACGGATGTTCATGAGTACGGATGTTCATGAGTACGGATGTTCATGAGTACGGATGTTCATGAGTACGGATGTTCATGAGTATTGATGTTCATGAGTGTGGATGTTTATGAGTAAGGATGTTTATGAGTTTGTTTGTTTGTGGGTAAAATATTGATTTACCGTGTCAAGGAGTATGGTGAATATTGTTGCAATCAAACACACTAAAGGCAAGTAATAAATTTCCACAAATGGATGACGAGTCTTTAAAAAAATTAAGCAATTATTTTTATTTACAATTTATCTAATAGTTCAAAGAAGGTTAACAAAATGCATAACAATATGGTCAAATATTTATCCCTAATTGCCCATTTAGTCCTATTTGATCATCACCTTTGACTGGCTAATAAACCATTTATTTCTCCTTAATGGCCGTCCATAAATGACGTCACCAGATTTTGGCCCCTTTTTCATCCTCCCTTTTCCACCCTCGTGACAAGTCGTCACAAGTTAGACCCCCCTCCAATATGACGTCACAATGCTTTGCAGCCCCCCCCTCCATTAAAAGTCGTATTTTCTTTGAAAATGAACTTTTTTCATTTAAATTTTTAGTATGTATATATTGCAGGGGTTTGCCGAACAGGGGTAAATTACCCCATTTGGTGTAAAATGGGGATTCTTGGGGGTGATGCAGACTCATTGGGAAGATTTAAAATCCCCTAGCATCCACTAGATACATTTAACATCCGTCCTTTGAACGTTTACGCTTGGATCGTACGTTCACTATTGAATCGATTCCTTCCAGAAAACGTATTTTTCCATTGGATATCTATAATGTTATTCCACATGATTTGACTGTATCCAATATCCTCTCTGTGACATTTAAAATAATGCCTTAAAAACTGAGGCAACATACGTATGCACTTGATAGTAAAAAATGTCATTAAATGTGCACATTAAGTGATTCAATTTTTTAATACAAGAGTTTTTAAGCAATTGAAGAGGAAATGTTGTTGTGTGATCCTCTCGAATTGTAATGTCAAGGAATTGATGTATTCAATATAGTTAATGAATTCTTTGATAAAGTTAATTTAAAATGTGAAGTATGTATTGCTTTTTCTCTTGATGGCTAAATATACATACCTACTTTATCCCACTTAGGTGGGAATGTTCTGAACAGAGTGGGGTCGTTTTTAAAGCGGAACTTCAAACTTTTCTGGCTGGTCAAAAGCATGCTCTGATAGAGAATGATGCGAACTATTGTTGAGTTGCACAACTCGCATCCTTAGCTGATATTTTTTTAGCTTGTGAATGCGCTGAACAAATAATAGCAATGACAAAATAACAATACAATTTCAGCCAGAGAAAGGATTGCAGAATTCAGACTAAAGCTTTCATATAGGAAATATAAAAGCAGATTTAAAAAAGATAGCGGCCGTTAAAAAGGCTTTCAACATTGCACATTAGGAGGCCGTCAAAACCTTGTTGCCTTTAGCAACAATGCACTTTAGTGAATAAGGATTTTCAACTCTGTGGACGTAAAAATAAAGCTGTGAACTTGATTTGACCCTGAAAACAGCATCCAATTTTCCCTCACATCAAAATACCCCAATTTCGATGTAATTGTGTCAAAAATAAAGCAACATCATTTCTCATAGAAATGAACCGTAAAGATATTTAAAGAAGAAACATCTGTGTATTATAATAATAATTGATGATATTAATTCATTTTAAATTTATAATATCAGTTAGTTTTTAAAGTAAATATGCGTGTATCCAACTTTATCACATTTTTGTTTAAATCTACGGCTAGGGCCGTTAGACCGCTAGGCCTATAATCGTTATAGTTATAACCATTATATTCGACTGTAAATTTTCATAATTGTATCAATTAATTCCCCCCAATTTCACGGTGTAGAAACGAAATGATCGAAACTTCCGGCGTCAAAATGTCCTGGGATAGAACTGTCCGGGGTCGAATCGACCAGGGTCAAACCGTAATGTGGTCGAATCGGCAGGGTCAAACCGTCCGGGGTCGAAGTGTCCGACCACCGTAATTTCAAACGTGGTGTTCGTAAAGCAATGTTTTGCACCTTAGATATAGGAGTGACAAAACGTATGCAAAATTTCTTGTATAATAATTTGTTCACAAATTTTAGTGTGGTCAAGTCCACTCGGTCAGTGCTTCTCAAACTTTTTATTATGATGGACCGGCAGAAATGTTTCAATTGCTCCAGGGACCGGTGCACTATTTTACTTGTACTGACGTGGTAGCGAAATATAATTTGTTTCATTTTATGTGCTTATTGTCATTAAATTTGATATATTTTATAGGGTTAATATTAATGTAATGGTTGCAAATGGAGGATTATAATTATAAATGTTTTTTTTCTTGCCTTTCTTGATAACATCTGCGATGTTTCTTACCCAGACACGACATATTTGATGTCATCTTACCCAGACACGACATATTTGATGTCATCTTACCCAGACACGACATATTTGATGTCATCTTACCCAGACACGACATATTTGATGTCATCTTACCCAGACACGACATATTTGATGTCATCTTACCCAGACACGACATATTTGATGTCATCTTACCCAGACACGACATATT